>CM062822.1:20911373-21149118 GCA_031772345.1 Himalopsyche anomala | reverse complement strand
GTTGGCTAATTAAATTCAGTTGAATGAATACTCAAAATGAATTAAGTTCAATAATTGTTCAAAATTCAAAATGAAAAGTATTTAAATTACATTGATGTTATTCACGTGGTACAGTCGATAGATTTAAAGTAATGCAGTAGATCAACGATTTGATTTTGAATTGTGAAGTTTAAATGATCCATATGTTTTTTCTTAGCCCCAAGAATTGCTCGTTCACATCGACCAATTGCGATTTTTGTGATTAGATGTTTGGAACATTTTGTTGATGAACCGTCCTTCGTTGAGACGAAATTGCAAAAATTCGGTGGAATCGAAATCAATCCGTTCGATTCGTCAACAGGAACACGGCCGTTACAGATAGTCAGCAAATGCTTGGAGAAATCTGCGGCAGATGGTCGTTTAGAAATACAACTCGCATGTTTGTCGTTAGCTGAAGTTTCTTCACATAGCGCCACAGAGTCGATGTTTTAAGGCAAGCGTTTATTTCATCGGCATCGGTCGATCTTGAAATGACTGGTAGTATTTGGCGAAAATCGCCAGATAGTAGAATCATTGCGCCTCCAAAACATTTTGAGTCATTGCGCTGATCTTTCATAGTTCAGTTGAGTGCTTCCAATGCGGATGAAAAATAAGCCACCATTTCCCTCATCAATTGCCTTCATTAAAGTATCGTACACTTTCTGTTGGGGTTCAACAAAGGTACATTCGTTCGAAGTGATGGTTCAATGCATCTCGATCATATTCACGTTTACGTTCCGATTCTCGATTGAAAGCGTCGTTCATTCTTTGATCTGGCGACGCATCATGCAGCGCATGAGGTAACACATATCTTCGATCAAAAGCAACGCCTGGTTATGTATCTCCTCATTCACCTCGAGATCGGGATTCCCTGAACTGACGCGAATTTGGTGTAAAGTGTCTTCGACATGTCATTCATGTACTTGTTCCACAGTTCTCGTAGATTCAATGGGAAGCATATCAAAATAATGATAGCAAATAATGTGCGTATCTGACTTGGAGATGCAGAAACAATTGCTTCAGCGATTGTCATGTCCCAATGAGTATAGTTTTTAAGCAAATTGAGCTATTGACATGCAGCACAAAATGTTGGCATACTACGCCATTGACAGTTCGAAGTGATTCAATGATGTCACCCGAAGGGAATTATTGTTTGGGGGGGTTGTGTGTGTTTTATTGGTGGTGGGGTGGGGTTGTTGGGTGTGTGGTGTGGGGGGTGGGGGGGGGGGGGGGGGGGGGGGGGGGGGGGGGGGGGGGGGGGGGGGGGGGGGGGGGGGGGGGGGGGGGGGGGGGGGGGGGGGGGGGGGGGGGGGGGGGGGGGGGGGGGGGTGGGGGGGGGGGGGGGGGGGGGGGGGGGGGGGGGGGGGGGGGGGGGGGGGGGGGGGGGGTGGGGGGGGGGGGGGGGGGGGTGGTGGGGGGGGGGGGGGGGGGGGGGGGGGGTGTGGGGGGGGGGGGGGGGGGGGGGGGGGGGGGGGGGGGGGGGAGGGGGGGGGGGGGGGGGGGGGGGGGGGGGGGGGGGGGGGGGGGGTGGGGGGGGGGGGGGGGGGGGGGGGGGGGGGTGGGGGGGGGGGGGGGGGGGGGGGGGGTGGGGGGGGGGGGGGGGGGGGGGGGGGTGGGGGGGGGGGGGGGGGGGGGGGGGGGGGGGGGGGGGGGGGGGGGGGGTGGGGGGGGGGGGGGGGGGGGGGGGGGTGGGGGGGGGGGGGGGGGGGGGGGGGGGGGGGGGGGGGGGGGGGGGTGGGGGGGGGGGGGGGGGGGGGGGGGGGGGGGGGGGGGGGGGGGGGGGGGGGGGGGGGGGGGGGGGGGGGGGGGGGGGGGGGGGGGGGGGGGGGGGGGGGGGGGGGGGGGGGGGGGGGGGGGGGGGGGGGGGGGGGGGGGGGGGGGGGGGGGGGGGGGGGGGGGGGGGGTGGGGGGGGGGGGGGGGGGGGGGGGGGGGGGGGGGGGGGGGGGGGGGGGGGGGGGGGGGGGGGGGGGGGGGTGTTGTGGTGGTGTGTGTGGGGGGGTGGGGGGGGGGGGGGGGGGCGGGGGGGGGGGGGGGGGGGGGGGGGGGGGGGGGGGGGGGGGGGGGGGGGGGGGGGGGGGGGGGGGGGGGGGGGGGGGGGGGGGGGGGGGGGGGGGGGGGGGGGGGGGGGGGGGGGGGGGGGGGTGGGGGGGGGGGGGGGGGGGGGGGGGGGGGGGGGGGGGGGGGGGGGGGGGGTGGGGGGGGGGGGGGGGGGGGGGGGGGGGGGGGGGGGGGGGGGGGGGGGGGGGGGGGGGGGGGGGGGGGGGGGGGGGGGGGGGGGGGGGGGGGGGGGGGGGGGGGGGGGGGGGGGGGGGGGGGGGGGGGGGGGGGGGGGGGGGGGGGGGGGGGGGGGGGGGGGATTGGTTTTTTTTTTCAGATTTTTCATGTTCACAGAACTGAAAGACTCTTAGAAAATCATTCCAAGCACTCTTACGAATTGGTTTAGAAGTACTTGGCATAGCTAGTACCTCTTTATTTCACTGTATTTTAAATAATAAAATTACATCTTCACAATGTTGACAAACGACTACTTTGTTTGACAGTAACTGTCAAACAAAGGCCGTTGCTAAGGAATGTGTTGGTCTAGGATAAATTTGTTCTCAATGCATGTCACCAACATAGTGACAGGGATCTTTTCAAAATTATTCAAATAATACTTTTTTATAATTTTACGAAAGTTCATTCTAAATTTTCATATTTTTATATTACGAAATGATATAAATTCTCAATATAACAAAAAACGCAACATTTTCCAAATCTTCAATATTATATTTATGAGATTATCTTACATTAGAAAAAAATATTATTTTTTTGTTTAATGTTCCACACATGGTATGGTTGTTTTCTAACAATAAAATTAGTGATCAGAGTTTGTTCAGATTTTCATTTTCGATAATTAATTGGTTATGCAGTTTGTTATACCCAGGGATTTTTTTACCCTGTAACGCGGCGGAACGGCGTTCCGGCACCTTTTTTTCTCGAAATTTTAATAAATGTTTAATTTTATTTTTTCTATTTTTAAATATGTATATTTTGTTTTATTTTCTAAGCATTATATGAAAAGCCGTCATTAATTCTATCAAAATGATATTCGAATATATAATAAATAATATACCTTCTTAGAAAATGCTCGAAAAAAGTGCGTTCCGGCACCAACAAAAAAAAGCACTGGTTATACCCATATATAATTTTTTTAAAGTTATCGTTGAAACTTGAATGCGCGATCAGAATTTTAATTATTTAGAAAGAAATGATCTTCTAATTTACTGAAAAGTCGGAGACCTTTTTCAATTATTTTCGCAGTGAATGATCGCAGAATTTCTTTCAGTTCGTCATTGTATTCTGGTTTTTTGTCAATAATTAAATTTAAATTATTGACATCTTTGTCACTTATAGCTTTATCTGTAAGTAATTCGTCGATATAATTTTCGCTAAAGGTATCAAGCCTTTCTTCACCAAGCTCGTGTGCTAAAGTAATCATTTCAGCTGATATTACCGATGTTTCAATGGTTTTATCGACTGTAACACACTTAAGTAGGTGGCCTTAATTCAGCGATGGCAGGTGCAACATGATTTAAACAGTCCGAAATCGTATTTTTTTTCAAATGTCGGTTGTGTTTATGATTCTCTCTATTCTATCCAAAATACAACGATATATGCTCTCAATGTAATATTTAACATTTTTATATATCGTAAAATATGGTACATTTAAAAAAATGCATTTCTAAAAAACCGCATTACTTTGAAATTGCATAAAAACAGGATTGACTGTAGATGGGGATCAAAAATAAAATAATGATTTGATAGTATTCAATAACAATATAATATACATGAAAAGTATACTGATTTTTTTTTACATACTTTCTGATTTTATGTACTTTCATTTGTCTTTTCACATTTCAGTATATATTTTAGCGACGGTGATGAACATTAAACATAAATTCCTAAAAGTTTTTTTTTTAAATGGATATTGAAGATTTAGTTTCGAAATTCTGACACGTTCGTCCAAGTTCGTCGGTACATCTCTAATTCAAAGTATGAAACAAATGAATTTTAAAACCAACGCCACCTAGTGTATTAAGCATAAACTGCATACGTCATGTTCCGCGTTCGATTCGAAAAATTTAAAAAAACGTATTGTACTGAGATATTTATTTTCTTTATAATTTCTTTTTCGTGATATTTTTCCGATGTTTTAATGCTTATTCTGCTATTCTAGGCCCATACAAATTTAATAAAGCAAAGATCATTGAAAACCGTGGTCTAATTCTCGAGATATACGTGGTGTAAATAACCCCACTTTGTTTTATATATATAGATAAGAGGCTATCATTTGCAAACCCGGCTCATTCCGACATTGGTGAAACATGAACCATGAATATAATTTTGTTAGCCCTTTCAGTGGCGAGTTAATTTTTAATAAATTAAATTTATATACATATATATTTTGTATATATGAATATTTTGATTAGTTTTACCGTTGATACACACGAAAATATAAAAAGTTTTTTTGTTTATTGGTCAGTCTGGGAAGAATATTAAATAATATTTTAGGTGGTAAATCTTTTTTTATAATTTTACAACGCATAATTAGAAATATAAATTTACGAACGCATATTTACTTTTCAATAATTTTCAAGAAGCTATTACTTCCAATTTGGGTCTAGATCTTTTTTTGCTTCTTTCTGTTTACATATCGCGCTCTACTGACATTCATTCCAGAAAGGGAATTGCGTCGAAAAGTAATTTTACGCTCAGTTTTGTATGGCTACTGATTTGTGTACAAATATTCACTTTTTTACAAAATTGATTTGCTCATTTGCAACCAATAATAAAAATAATAAGACTGCCAAAAATCATAGATATATATGTTCTTTATCCATTTATGAAGAAATAATGACAATTCAATGCTTTTAGCATGAGAATGGCAATGAATATTAGACAACACAACATTCTGCCGCACGTATGCGGCAATACTCCTCAAAGGGTTAATACAAATACATTTTAAAAGTATTTTTAGACAACCTCAAAAATGGCTTGATAACATACAAAATATCATTTCAAAGTAATTTAAAACTAAAAATACTTTTTAAATGTATATTATTTTACAAAATAGGGTTCAAGTTTTATTTTTCAACCATTTTGTAATAAACCGGGTTTGTAAGTTAGCCTCATATAATATTGACAGATTATAGTACTTTTTAGATATTTTTTCACTTTATTACAATGGAGCTCTAACACATTAATGCCAATTCAATCAATAATATTAAGATTACTTGCAACAAATCATTGTAATTTATGGGGTTTATACTCTGTACCAACAGGGTCGTTTTGGGAGTTAAAAATGCAATATTAATGTATAATATTTAAATTTGAATCATTCAAATTATGTAAACTCCCACAGATTTTGTCACTAATGACCCGGGTTTCGCCTTTCGGCATCTTCAGGCGTTCAAGCGCACGGATTTAATATTGAAATTCCACCAAGCACCTTCAGTCGAAATCTTAAATTATATAATATTTAAGTTTGAAATCGACATGAGAGTGGGTCGATTGCTTAGCCCCCAGGAAGTTCAAAAGTATACCCTCATGGCAGTGGAGTAGGAAGGGGTCCTGCCGTCCAGGGCGATCCTTGAATTTGCCGCCTTCAATATGTCCCCTAATTTTGATTTTAAATCACTTCCAACTATTTAAAAACTATGAATGTGGAGTTTTTACAACAGGTGGCTTATTTTTTTGTATGTATAAATATAATTTCTCGCGAAATATTGTATTTATTTTACAAAATGCCGCCCCTACCGCACCCCCCTTGCTATGCTACTGCCTCACGATGCTGAAGGTTAAGAATAAATTTTTGAGACTTCTCTATTTGAAAGCATATCGATTCTAGAAAGGTAGGACGTAACCTGAACACAACAAATTTTATAGGAGGCACAAAACACGTTTTAATCATTCAAATTATTGAATATACACGACCTTGAAACGACCAATAATCTGGTGTTTTATTTACTCATTCTAATATTAATTTAATAAGTTGTTTTAGAAAACCCTTTGTGTTAGTTCTTTTTCCTGGATGCATCTCCATAGGCCCTACTTTTTTAAAACTTAAAAGCTAAATTAAGATTCTAATTCAGCATTCGCAACTTACATCCATATTACTTTAAATTATTTTTTTTCAATTTCGAAAATGACGCCCCCAAAATTTTTCCCCCCAGGGCGGTCCGTTCCTCTCATACCCGCCTTGCTGCACCACTGCTCATCATATCAACATACTGTAGTTTTGATTCCGGGATTGGTGATGCTCACGGGCTGTAATTTGGAGACCCCTATATTAGAGTATATTTTGTTGAAACTTCTAGAAAAGTCAGTTGACTTTCTTATCAATTGTTTATTTCTTTTATATCTTTATATCAAATGTTTCGGTTAATTTTTTTCTTTCTAGTATAATCTTTTTTCATATTTAAAAACAATAATTTTATAATTTGCAATTTTTGTAATGTAAATTTATATATAAATAAATCATGTTAAAAACAATATGAGCACTTGGTATGTCAGGGGTCTATCGACAACAAGAATGTCCTAAGTTCACTAAAGTATAACGGGTGATTTACATTAGCGCTACTAACATTGTAATTTCGATGGTAGAACGTTCGTAGAACCCAACCATATTTTGTAAATCGTTATATGAACGAGATATAGTTTTACTTCGCTAATAAATATGTATATGGGATTGCTGTTTGTAGTCAGGCACGACCTCTGTGATCCTTAGCCCTCAAATATATACATGTCCATTGTGATATTTGTTATTATTCATGCCTATATTCTATCAAGACAGGTAAGTAGCAGATTATAAAAAAACCTCAAAAAAAATATTTTCAACGGTAATAACCTGACTGAAAAGGATATCAGTGTGTGGTTTACACTCCTCCCACATGCTAACACACCAGTGGATGATATATTTGTTATCAGTTTTAACTTAACAGTTTAGTATTTAATTTAAGATTTCGTCTGAAGGTGCTTGGTGGAATTTCAATATTAAATTTGAATCATTCAAATAATTTGAACGATTCAAGTTTAGTATATAATTTATTATCCTATCTAACGATTTTCAAGGTATTTTGAATACTTAAGTTTCAATCTCAAAATTAGAGTACAGTCAATCCTCTTTCTATGCGGTTTTTTGTGATTTCGAAGTTATGCGGTTTTTTAAAAATGTACTATATTTTACGATATATAAAAATGTTGAATATTACATCGAGAGCATGTATCGTTGTATTTTGCAGGGCTGTGGAGTCGCATGAAAAAAAGATGACTACGGCTTTAAAATAATTAACGACTGACTGAGGATTTTTTTTAATAATTTCATTTTAACTTATATATATATGTATACCAGGTATGGGAAACCTTTCCTAGGTCTGGGGCCAAATTATCATTCTGTCTCTGAGTCAAATTATCAATCATAATAAAGTAATATTAAATTAAATAAAACACGTTGGTATTTCGTATATGGTGGTGATCATGAACTAGAAGAGTGGAGCTACTGCAAGCGCCCGTGTCATCTCCATTATTTAATCCCTCCCTGGAATTATTAATTTCTTTCTATAATACTTTGCCGAGGTGAATCAGGGCCGGGTCGGTGGTTGCCCATATATGATATATACCATCAGATCATCTTTAGTCAGCCAAGCATGAAATGTTAACACTGGACTATTTTGTTTAAATATTAAATATATTTCTCAAAAATCGAGCCGCTCATTTTTCATGGCTCCGGCCAAAATACCGCTACTCCGACTCGACAGCCCTGGTATTTTGGATAGAATAGAGAATGAATCATAAACATAACTGACATTTGGAAAAAAATACAATTTTGGATTGTTTAGATCATGTTGCATCTGCCGTTAAGTAATTAATCATCGAAAAAAGAAAATTTAAGATTTCGTCTGAAGGTGCTTGGTGGAATTTCAATATTAAATTTGAATCATTCAAACTATGTACATTCTCACAGATTTTGTCACTAACGACCCTGGTTTCGCCTTTCGGCATCTTCAGGCGTTCAAGTGCACGAATGAACTTGAACTGATGCTTAGTAAATGAATGTTTTGTGTTTATATAAGAAATAAATGTATCATTGAGTTTAGAGCCATTGCTGGCGAAAAGGATAAGCTTATGGGAATGCCCACAGATTTGAGTAGTAAGTAGTTTCAAGAATTATATTTATTTGTTTGTCGGCAAAGGTTTTATGATTATATTTATAATTATAAGTGGAGATCCTGGTAGGTTTAATATTTCATTTAAAATTGGAAGGCTATGCAATTGTGCTCTATTTATTTCTAAAATTTCCTGGAAAAAGAGCTTATGACTGTTCGTATTTGGGTGTAACAATTTTATCCCTTGTTCCTGATTGAACACGTTGTCCTTCCGAAATTAAGTGATTAGCAAAAGTAGACGTGTCTTTTTCAATCTAAAGGCTGCCATATGTTCTAATACTCTGATGTTCAGTGTCCTTTCTGTTTTTCCGATATAAAATTTTGTACAACAAGAGCATTGCAATCTATAAATTCCGGATTTATTTAAGTAATGTATTTTATCTTTATTGTTAACTAATAATTTATTAGTTAACATAATTCTCACAACTCCAATTATTAAGGATTCATAAAAACGATAAGCCATGTGCCTAGGTAATGTTATACAGGAAAGTTTTTATTCAGAACAGGAAACATTTAAATCACATAAGTTTTGTTTTTAGAATTTTTTTAGAATAAAAAGCATGATGAGACATTACTTCTTGCTGTTGGCCGAAAGGGTAAAACATTTAATATTTTTCATGTTGATTTTATGCCGTGTCATGTACAAACAATTTCATTAAATGTAAAGAAATTATTTGTATCTACAAAAGTTCTCTTAATTATTTTTTAATGGAAGCATATTCATTCTATTGTGGCACTTATTTCTTTGGTTTTAAAAATGAGTTAATTTATTTGAAAACTTGCATATAGGAATGATGTAGGTTTACAGTTTAGGTGAGAGTGATTCGACATCTGACGATGTTTACATGGAAAAAATATAACATGCATAATTCATTGATAGCTAACATCACAAAGCGTACAAATAAATCAACACATCAGCAGTTTATGAGTACATGTAAATGGCTACTGAATTTCACCAATAAAGGAAAAAAAATAATATAGATTCTAAACCAGTGCTATGACGTGTCATGTAAGAAATTTCAACAAATGGTTATTTATGATTTGTGGGATCAGTTTTGTTTTAGTTAAGAATCATGTTTAAGATATTCATAGATGTTTAATTATTCCAAATATAATCTTGGTGAATTCAATGAAAACATAAATTAATAAACTTCCAAAATGCATTGTAATACTTTATCAACTCAGTCAATTGGACACTGTTATAGATTAATCGACTACAGTAGAACCTCGATTATCTGGATTTTCGATTATCCGGATTGTTCCAAATATTTTACAAATTTTTCTGATTTTCATGCGAATTGCGTCCATTGATGTTTACGTACATGACAGAAAGCATAACATTTTGTTAATTGTTTTGCGTTGTTGGAAACCAAAGAACCCCGGGATGCTTTAAAAACATAAGAAGTCATCCAGTGAAATACTCAGTAAAAAGCGTGGATGGATGGTAAATATTTTAAGTGATGGTGTGAAAAACAGTTCATTCCAGAAGTTAACACATAACAGATTGATGAAATATTTGCTACATGGGAGCAGACAGTTGGAACTCTTCTAGATGTGTCAACATTAAGAAAATCTTGAAAAGACCATTAGAAAGTTCAAGTAACATACTATTTTTTTTTACTAAACATTGTGGAAATAGCACAAATTTGTGAAAAGTGCTGAATGTGACGAAGAAGATGCTACCGAGTGGTTAAATTGAGATGCGAATGATCTTGAATTTCAAATTTTTAGTGATGACAAAATAATTACAGAAACATTTGCCTCAGATGAATAAGATCGAGAATACGAAGAAAAGATTTGCGAGGGAAGAGATATTGGTCCTGGATATTCTGAAGTTTTTCAGTGCTTAGATGTAGCCATGGAGTGCTTTGAGAGCTAATAAGAGTGTAACTCAGGACAACTTAAGTCTTAAAAGTATTCGCGATTTGGCAGCTTGAAAAATAACAGCTAGCTGTTTTAAGCAAAAATCAATAATTGAATTTCTTAATAAAAAATAAAGTAATATTGAAGCTACATGTATGTAAATCAAGACAAATGAAAAATATTCATATGGAATGTACATGTCTTTCCCTGTCAATTATGTTTTTTTTGATTATCCAGATTTTTCCTTATTCGGACTACCTACATCCCCAATTAATCCAGATAATCGAGGTTCTACTGTATTTAGAATTATTAGATTACTCTTATTCAAATACAAAGTTGCTTAGATGGTGCAATTTCAGGAATAAAACCATGTTGAAAGGAATTGCTCATAAATGCCTGCAAATCCTGTTCAGTAAGATTTTCATGATTTGAATAGAATCCCTCATTATTAGCATTTTGAAACGGTGTATTCTGACTGTTAAAATTATTATTACTGAAAGGATTATTGCTAAATATGTTTGTTGGCTGAATAAAACTAGAAGGCACTTGTGAGTTTACTTGAAATGGGTTCGGATTCACATTTTTATCATTCACTAAAACATTGCTCGTTTGTCCGAAAACATTTTGTGATACTATTTGATTCTGTATCTTAGCATTCGCTGCACCAAATAATGCTGACGCAGACACCATTTCAGGTGATGTTTGTCCGACTGTATGATTAGCCTGAGGCTGCAAATTTATCATTGCAGGTTCACTAAATATTTGATTATTTGAATTATTAGTGTTGCTTGCGGTGTATAGTGTACTTTGATTCAAATTTGTTCCAAATCCAGGCCCATTTTGGTTCAACCCATCAAAACTAATTGGACTGCTAAATGAATTTCCATTTGAGGCTGGTTCCATCTGTGTCGGAAATGTGGGCATATTTGTTCCAAACTGCGTATTTTGTCCCCCAAATATGTTATTTGAAGCATCTTGAAATAAAGCCTTAGCAGCATTTGCAAATATGTTACTACCTGTTGCAGTACCGTGAGCACCAAATGCATTAGTTGATCCTGGCGGTGCTATATTACTGCTAAATATATTAATATTAGGGCTAGGATATCCAAAGTCAACTGTTGCGAATGGGTCATTTGGCACTTCTCCTCTATTTACACTCTCAATTGCTTTGATAAATACAGCTTTGGGTTTTGTCAGTTGCTTCAATTTCTCAATTGAAATTTTGCAATAATGCGCTATTTGACTATTCTGAAAATGAAAATTTAGGTCATTATAAAGCTATATTTCAACAAAAAAAAAATAACAAAATAATTGATAACTATACCATTGTATCCAGTGTACCATTGACACGGGCTTCATAAGTAGCGAGTCTCATTTCTTCCGGAGAAACGTCATCCAGTCCGGGCATGTTCGGTTTTCCATTGAATGGACCATAGC
Organism: Himalopsyche anomala; assembly: GCA_031772345.1. Classification (NCBI taxonomy): domain Eukaryota; kingdom Metazoa; phylum Arthropoda; class Insecta; order Trichoptera; family Rhyacophilidae; genus Himalopsyche; species Himalopsyche anomala. Next base: position 21,137,595 of record CM062822.1, on the reverse strand, counting down.
ATGACATGAGCCATTGTCCACTTTTAAGTGCATTATTAATATCAGAAACAACTTGATAAGCCAATTGTTCCGAGATACTTGTATTCGGAGGAGCTGGAGGTGGAGGAGCTATAAAATTAAGTACATTGTATGACAGTATCTAGGTGGCATGAAAACCAGTTGGTGAACTAACACTTACCTGAATATGTATATTTTTGGCCATATATATGATCAAAGCGACAATTGTCACCAAACCGACAGCATCCTTGCTGAAAATATCGACATGCCACCATCCTGCCGAGTATTGAATGAAGGGTATGAAATATTCAAGTTTTCTAAGTGTACCTTTACGAATAAGTGACAAATAAGAAGTTACATGCGAAGTAACTTTTAGTTACATTCATAGATAATATTTTTAAATTTATATAAGATAAGATAATAATATTTAGATAAGATTTAAGTTTTGACAGTATGTATGTAGCATAGACTAGTAACCACAGTAGTGCACAGTAGTTAGTCTCACTTCATAGACAATTAAAATATAAAAAATAGTAACTTGAAAACAATATCGTGGGGAACATTTTAACGAAGCTGTCGCATTTGTTTACAGCTATACATCAGCATCTCTGACATCAGCTCAATTCACGTATGCACACTACGGGTAAAACGGTATGTCATCTGTCGCAACTCGCTAGTTCAATATAATATGCCAAAATAATTATTAATTAAATCAAAATAACTAACTATATATATTATCACAATAAATAAGATTTTTTTTCCTGGTACTTATATTTGTTAACAGTGTGTACTAACAATATAATGTTTATTATATTCAAATTGATAAATAAAATTTGATCAAGTTCTTCGCCAAAAGAATCATGATCATACAATCTAAATATTCACATGAAATTGGATAATTAAGTGCTTAAAAAAATCCATTAGTTCCTTTGCACTTATTTTCTTATTTATCAGAACCTTAAATATGTTCGGTTTGGTGAGTATTAATAAAAGTTACTCGATCAAAACAAACACAATATTGCTAAACTGCAAGGACTTAATTCTAACTTTTTTTTGATAAGAATGCTTTAAAACAGTGTTTCTTAACCATATTGAAAGAATCGCCCCCTTTACCACAGTAAAATTATCCAGCGCCCTCCTCCTTACAAAAAAAAATACTCTCTTTTTTATGTATTTCATGCAATGATTTTCTTTACTAATAAAAAATTACAAGAAAAACAAATAAAAAACATGATTATTTTTATAAAAATTATGTATTTATTGCCATTTATGTCATATTAACATTACATACAAAATTATATTATTATTTTAACTAAAAAGTAAATAATTCAATGGAAATGAGAATTTTTATTAAAAAAATTAATGAGATCCTTGAGCCTCATGTGATTGGGCTATTTTCGTAATATTAGGTTCAAGTTTAGTTAAATATAGTCTTAAATCTCCTCTTTGGCTTATCTGTAATCGATTTCGGGATTTTTTTAATATATGCGTTACTGCGCTAAAACCCTTTTCCACTAAATTGTTGTTTTAAAGTTTAAAACAACAAGTTTTTATTTGGCTTTTATACCTAGCTGAGATATTGAGCTCTATAAATAATAAAAATAAAATTTAAACTTTTGCCAATAAATAATAATATATAAGAACAATATTATTTTAATTACATCATATTCGTATTTTAAAATCATTTTATACTTAATATCTTACAATATATATTAAAAACAAGCATCAAAATAATCAAATATTATAGCAACCAAAAACTGAAACAATTGAGAGCAGCAAAACTCTGGAAGGGGAAAAGGACGTAACTCACAGTTTTTTGAAAACAGTTTTTTTTCGATAATCACAATGTATACACGTTATATCGAAAAGATATAAGCTTTAAATGCCAAATTAGTATCTAAATTTAGATTTTAAAGTTGAAAAAAGAAAAGCCTGAGAAAATTACGACCAAAAAAAAGAATTTAAGGATGTTTTTCGTGAAAAATTTATGAAATTAATATCGATAAAAAAACAGTTAATCAATCACTGTGCACTTTAAGGTTGTGTATACTTAATAATTTGCCTTTGGCCCAAAAACATCACCAAACGTTTTTTGAATCTCCTATATAATTTGTTATGTGTGGGTTACGTCCTTTTTCCTTTCCACATCGTGCATGATTGCGTTCCATTGTAAAACTTGCATATATGTTATCTTGGTATATTGTCTATGGTATACTCCATTTATCTCTACTTCATGTTCGATATTTATTCATTATGGTGTTATGGTGACATCTGAGGTTCTACAAAATGATTTGATATTTGATATTTATTATAATTTAATTTTCCAATCATTTTTCTCTCTCAAAACCATCGACATGTAATAGTTGCTTAAATCCAACTTTATACATGGAATTCGAGTCTTTCAAAATAGTTTTGTATGACATGCATTTCCTTTTTGCATTCACTAGTCTTGTCTAATTTTCATTTATCTATCGCAAAGAAATGGACCTAATGGGGGACAATGGTGCCCTCGGGCTTAGCAGTGAACAAACAATGAAAGTCTTGCAATTCCAAGACTTAACCGGAATTGAAGATATGACTATATGTAGAGAGGTATTACAAAGACATCAATGGGATCTAGAAGTGAGTTGTTTTAAAATTATATTTTTTGTTGCCTGTACCCATGTTGAAATATGTGAATCACATTAAATGGCCCTTTTCAGGTGGCTGTACAGGAGCAGTTGAACATCAGAGAAGGGAGGCCTTCTTTGTATGCCACAGAGGCTAGACCCCCAGATGTAGTCAGAGACCATATTGCCCAACAAATATTTTCCGATATTGACAATCCAGATAGAAACACTGGCGGTGGAATTAGAGGACTTTTTACATTTATTGTTAACTTTGCCTTTTCGATTTGCTATAATCTTGTTTCTGCAATTCCAAATATGCTGCTGAGTATATTCAGAAGTGACGAACGTAGAAGTAAGTATATTAACATTACTTTTATAGATAAATATCCAATCTATAATGACTCAGCAATTTACTCATGGGAAAAGTGATGATGTCATTGATTTTCTTTACATTTACAAACATGCCAAAAATTGTTTGTTTTTAATGTACCTGCTAAACTGTCAAATAATGTAATTTCAAAATAACATAGTATAGTGCAGCGGTTTCCAACCTGGAGGCGCCAAAACTTTTGAATAATTAAATAATTTTCATACTATAATATCTACAAATAAATAAGACCTCATATCGTAATGTACAAAGATTTAAAAATGGCGTCTTTTCAAACTATCTGTTTCGGTGACGTGTCTAAATTACTATCTTATATCTTATTTTATATATATATATATATATATATAAATGAGTATTTGTTTGTTTTTCGTTCTCTATAGACTGACAAACAGCTGATCCGATTGCAATAAAACTTCGACAAACTTTTAGCTTGCACTTCCAGGAATGTTATTGGCATATTAAAATTGATTTATGATGTCCAAAAAAACTAAAATATCAATACGTCTTTTTTGCCGTTTTAAGTACTGAGAGTCGATCAAAACAAAAATGGCCCCCATTCAAACTGAGCTGACTGCATTAATTAATTTAGCGATATAGTGAGTTGACGTTTACCAGCGCGATGTTCTTAGATTAGTTTTATTTGCAATTAGAAACTGTACTCTTTTGTTTTTAAAATAAATACAAACACTTCAATTAATGATGTACAGTTTTTTCTACACAATGAGATATATATAGAACGTCAAAAAAATATTTCGTGATATTTAACAGCAAAATACATTGTGAATTATATTACATAATGTTAGTAAGTCATTATTTTATGGATATTTTAAAATTTCTTAAGATATGAATAAACTGCTACGTACATAATTCCTGTGTCCACTGTCTATACTTGATGGAAAAGCATTCTATATTTAATTTATTCTATGCTTAATTTATGAAACAGTTTTTCTCTTATTAAATCTATATATATAAAACAAAGTGGGGTTATTAACACCACGTATATCTCGAGAATTACTGCACGGATTTCAATGATCTTTGATTTATTAAATTCGTCTTTGCCTAGAATAGCAAAATAAGCATTAAAACATCGGAAAAATATCACGGGAAAGAAATTATGAATAAAATAAATGTTCCCATATATTTTTTTTTTTTGAATTTGTCTAATCGAACGCCGAAACAAACATGACGTTGTATGCTGTTTCCAATAAGTCCACTAGGTGGCGTTGATTACTTTGACAGTTGACTGCTGGGCTATGGCAGGCCACACAGGCTGCGATTTTGAATTTTCATTGATTTTATCGATACACAGACACATTGGTTGCGAATCGTCTCTTTGCTTAGAATAAAATAATACTATATAATATATTTATCCTAAATATATTTTCTTATATTGTTTGAAAAAAAAAGAAGGAAGTTCCAGGAAATAGTGCATTTTGAAAAAAAAAATCATTAAAATGAATAATACTTTTTACCATATGAAAAGTTTATGAAGCAGGTCAATGATTTCAAAATAATTTATTGTATGATCTTTAATTGATTCAATCACAATATTATGCTTGTGTTGTTCGCTATAGTTTTTTGCCTCTACTGAAAAGTTTGATTTTTGGAAATGCGTTTTGCATTATAACCCCACATATACTACAGATTATTAATAATTTGAATACAATAACATTAATGATCAATTTATGTTTTTTACTACAGTGCACTATCGATTATCCGGGCTAATGCTGGGGAAGATGGTCACGGATAATTGAAAAACACAGATAATCAGAATCATCAAATTTTTATTATATTTTCGAATATAATATCATATACACAATACAAATTTTAAACACATTATTTATATATTTATTATTTATCAAGAAAACATAAACAAATAAGTAAAAATATAATATTTTATCATATATAAGAGCATAAAAATATAAAAAAGTATAGTTTTATGTGTATACAAATTTTAAAAAATCTGTTATTTTCATCTGTTTTCGAGAATTTTTTTTAACGAATTCCTTATTTCACTTCGAAATATTCTTAAAGCTGTTACATTATTATATTCAGTTCCCCTTTGTTCAACGTAATCTAGCAATTTTTCAATACAATTCAATGTCGTTTCATGACTAATGTAACCACTGGTATCTTCTTTGCTTGTAGTACACTGTCATTTTCTTCCTCTTAGGTAACAAGAGAAAAGATATCAGAATCGTCCATGCGTTCAAAGCCTGGATCATTTAAATCATGGTTGAGCCACTCCTCTATGTTTTCCTTATCAACGTCTTCAAAAAAAAAAAAATCTTCCAATAATTCACACATTTCAGGTACAAAATTTTCTTCAAAAAAGGGATGCGAAGATTGCGTGAATATTAGATTTTTTTTATAACAAACGAAGTCCCAAGAGCTGACAAATATGGGCAATAAATATCGAAATTAACACATTTACTGTGGGCACTCGCGCCGTTTTATGCACTTCACTAATACCATTGTAAATAGAAACACATGTGGAACACAAAGGATTTCAATCTTTGACACATTTTAGTCCCATAAATTATGAAGTTTATTGCGGTATATGCGAACATTCATACATTCAAAAGATACAAGTGGTTAAAAAAAATTCAGGGTTAGTTACGTAAACACAAACACATCACTAAATTCATCCTTTTTTCAAATAACGCGCATATTCAAGATCGCAATTCATTAATGCGTCCTATAATTGTAATAGAAAAAAATCAATCAAATTAAATTTGAATGAAAAAATATTTATTTTCAGGTACGAATAATCCGCAAACCGAATAATCCCTACACGGATAATCGAGAGTACACTGTATTTATATTCATTTTATAATTTGTTTTAGGCAGTTATGTAGTGAGGCACATCTTTTTAGAAACTGTAATCATAGAACAATAATTTCGAATATGCAAAAAGACTGAACGTATGAAATAAAAGTCACACAATCATGATAAGAGAATGAAACAAATCGTGGAAAGTTATGGAAATGAATGTTTGTTTGTTCATACTTTATGCGTTGCCACACCGCTCATCCGATTGCAATAAAACTTTGACAAACTTTTCGCTAGCACTTCAGGGAAGGTTATAGGTTTTATATATAATAATCAATTTTTGTATGTCTGCCATACAGTTCATTTTGACAACGTATGCTTGCACTTGCGCTAAGGTTATAGTACAATTGGCGTGTGTGTTGTACCATAGACAATCGGCAGCAAACTTCAAACAAACAGAAAAAAAAAGCATGCACTTCAATAAACAAAATTAAAACAAAAAATCTTTCTTCGAGTAGCATTGCAACGCTTGCCGGGTACCAGCTAGTATTTATTACAAAAATAAAAGGTAGGGGAGGCAGTAGCATAAAGGTTAGAAACCGCTAGTATAGTGCACTTCCAAATTTTTGTTTTTCAAGAGGTAGGAGGGAAAATAAATGGAGGAAAAGGAAGCGACTTTTCTATAATTTTATTAGAAATAGTTGTAGATATTCAAATATTAATTCCTCATAATTTATTGTGTTAGTTGATGTGTCTGACAGGGCTTTGGTCCTGATTTGCCGGATAGTCAAAACTCAAATGCCCCAAAAGGATACTTTGATACATGACATAGATAGTTGAGATGTTTTCATTCCTTCCACCTGCTCTATCCGATCCTGTAATCGGCATGCAGAAATCGATTCATTTTCTTCTTAAAGTTTAAGTAAGTCTTTTCCTAACCATATCCTCTAATCCTTACTCTCTCTAAAAAAGGGGTTAAGTGACAGGCATTCAACCAATTCTATTGAAGCACTATTGGTCAGTAAATATAGTATGTATTACTTGAAGTAATTTTAGAATAAAATAGAGTAAATTGACATAATCCGAGTTCTGTATAAAAATGTCATTTTTGTGTTTTACTCTTAAATTTTTTGTTTTATCTATGATTTTTTTCAATTTTACTATATTTCCAATTAAGACCAATATGCCCATTTTTATAGCCAGTCAACTTTAATTGCAGTAAATATAAGTAAAATAATATAGAATTTATCAGTCCTGTATAACCATCGGTACTATCCAGTAGATGTACTCCGCGAAACTGAAGGATCCTGGCATTTCATGGGAGGAAGCAAAGCAATTAGTAGGAGACAAAATGATGAAGGTGTAGTGTAGTTTGATTGATATCTATACATCAAATTATGGGGCTGGTGGAGCCGAGCTCCAATTTCCCTTTCATGTGGTGTATTTTGATGTTGCTTTTCCCGCGTAGCGTCCTGGATTTACCTGGGCGTAGGCGGGTGCGTGGTCTTTGGTTTTTGTTTTGTTTTTGTGGTGGTATTAGTTCTCATTCATAGGCATTATATGTGACACTAGTGGTTGATTCAGTAACCTCGAGCTGCAATTAATTGGGGTTATGCTTATCTGATCAGTTAATATATATTTTTTTTGATCTGTTTTTTTTTTTATATAATTATTATTTTTTTAATCTTTTTTCCTTCTTTTTTTTTTGTTATTTATCCTCGAGAGGAGGTCAAACCTACAGTGTCTGCGGCAGTCGTTCAGGTTTTGGAGATCGGGGTTTTAGCAGATGTTGATAACCAAACATGTGAATGTGGGGGATCGGGGGGGGGGGGCTAAAGAGGTTTCAGTAGGAGGACTCTCCGTGGTCGCGCTATGTTTGTGTGAGGGTAATCAATGTAGTCGTTAAGTAAATTTTTGATAGATTTGTTAGGATGATCCGCCATGTCACTATAGAACTTCGACAGTTTTATGACGTGATCAAGGATCGGGTCTAGGTTCATGTCTTTGTGTAACGTGGAACTTCGTACGAACCAGGGTGCTCCCGTGACCATGCGAAGTGCTTTGTTTTGTATTGCCTGTAGTGTCCGTATACGATTCATGCCCGCGTGTGCCCATACTTGGCACGCGTAGGTCATGATCGGTCTTGTAATCGCGGTGTACAATAGTAATTTGCTTTTTACGGCAAGTTTACTCTTGTGGCCAATCATCGGATAGAGTCGACCAGTGATTTGCGACACCTGGCGTTTTTTCTCAGCAATATGTTTGCAGAAGGTTAATCGTGAGTCTAGCGTGAGCCCAAGGTATTTAACCGTGTGGGCCCACTGTAGTGTAGTGGACATATGCTCCACATATGAAGCAATCAAAGAAGAAGAAAAATACTTGTTTTCTTTACATGTTTTTTTAGCAAAATGTTCTGCGGCTTTTTAATATTTTATTTTTTTTGTTATAGTTGTTACTGATCCATTGGGTGATGTAATGGGATTTATCAATACATATTCAGCGAGATACAGTCCGCACCCTGTATTTTACCAAGGAACATATTCGCAAGCCTTAAATGATGCCAAACAGGAATTGAAATTTCTTCTTGTATTTTTGCATTCGGATAATTCATCAGATACACCAAATTTTTGCAGGTAAACTCTATCATTACATGCAAAACTCAGTTAACTAAATATTACTGTACTATATGAAAGATTCTGTCTTTTATTCAGAATTGTAATAGACTTCTGTAAGTCATTTTTATGAAAATTTTATATGACTATGACTTACAGCAGTGCTCCGCAACCGCTGTGCCGCGACACACTAGTGTGCCATGGGGCGATGCTAAGTGTGCCGCAGCGCATTACTTTATTGAAGAAAACATCAAATAATTTGTTCAAACAATAATCAAATCAGAGTTGCCTAGTTGTAGTACTGAGGTGTCTATTACACAATTGAGAATGATGTATAATGTTATTTTTGCATATACCCTTATGTTTATATGTATATATATATATATATGCAAATTTAAAGTGGACTGCGAAAATCTGAGGAAAATTTTGGTGTGCCATGGGAAAGAAAAGGTTGCGGAGCACTGACTTACAGTATTGACACTATTTTTGTTACTTGTTAAAACTTTGGCCCTATTGACCTATAAATTATCAAAAGTGGTGTGTCAATATAATGCGAATTGACATTTCATACACTTTCACATATGTAATATTAGTAACAATTCTTTAAGAAGTTTAATGAAGAAGCTGCTTCTTCATGTGCTGTTTACAATAATGAAATGCGTGCATGCCTCAGGTATTTAGAATCCTTGGCACTGGTTAACGAATGGTCGATAACCATTGAAATATCAGAGTACCATTTATAGATAAAATTAAATTCTATACCAATAAGTTTGTATGTATTTCTGTTCATCGCACTGATCAACTCACCACCAAAGTAAATTTAAATGACTAAGCTTATGACATGACTTTTAAAAAGTAGCTGTGCCTTGGAGAATTTTTGTCCATGGGGGGAATGGTCATTCGTGTATAATTAACTAATATCCTATATTTATATATGCAGCTGTTATTTGGTTCTACAAAATTTACTTAACTCTCGCGGCTCGGAGACTAGAAAAATACTTCTCTGCTGATGGGGGTCGTTTAGGGACCCCAGTGGTTTCCTCACTTATTGGCCTTTTTCTTATGAATTTCAAAAAAAAAATAGTCTAAGGGCTTTAAAATATCTCTCTACATCATTTCTCATACATTTTTTTAATAAATAATCATATTTTAAGTTGCGCGTAAAAAAGATATCATTTCAGTGCAAATATGTATTTGCAGCTGATGCGTTCACGCGTATTTATCTTACGAACGATTGCTGATAAGCGGGCGCTTATCTCGTTATCGCATCGCGTTATCGTGTATTTATATAAACTACAAAAGTTCCAAAAAACTATGATATAAGAATACCTTAATTATAAACATTGTATCACCCATATTAAAATAGATATTTAAGAAAATGTGGGTATTGGGGTCGCATTTCTTGAGCTTAGAACCGGAAAAGTTAATTAAACTGATAAATTAAATTCATTTTTTGAACAACATAGTTATGTAGGTTTATTATGTAGGAAAATATTCATCTTTGTCCACTGTTATTTTACAGGTACACTTTGTCAGAGCCGGCTGTCATACAATATATTAATCAAAACACTTTGATGTGGGGTTGTTCTGTTGAATCTCCAGAAGGATGGCGAGTAGCACAATCCGTCGGTGCAAGCAGAAAATATCCACTATTATGTGTTGTCGCTTTGCGAGAAAATCGAATGACGATTATCGGTAGAATAGAAGGAGCCTGCTCTGCAGATGTACTTTTATCACGCCTCAGACAAGTGTTAGGTGATAATGAAGTTCACCTGGCCCGTGCAAGAGCTGATAGGTAAACACTGGTTTGAAATTTTTCTTTAAAATCTGACAAAACACTTAAACAAAACTTTGAGACATATCTAGTGAAATCAAATAAAAATGTTCCAGACTTGTCTTTGGCATCATTGATTACTGCGCAACAATTTTTAACATTTTTTTGTTTATTGTAATTATCACTTGTTGTTTATTTATCACTTTGCTCTGCTGATTCCAAAAATGTTTTTATTTTTTCTGTATCATCGACCGTTATAGAAATATATCGTCTTTTAATATTGTTATATACTGCAGAATGGCGAATGTTATATGACATAGATTGTTCAAAACGCTCTCAAAGAAATGTTGCTCCACAATGGAAATAAATATTCATCTTTTCCTCTTGCATACTTCTTACAGAAGAAAGAAAACTATGATAGCATTAAAGAACTTCTTTACAAAATAAATTATGCTGAATTCAAGTAGGATGTTGGTGGTGATTTCAAGACGCTTGCCTTTTTGCTTGGTTTGCAAGGGCAATACACAAAGTATTCATGTTTCTTTTGCTTATGAGATAGCAGAGCTGATGATGATCATTACAAAAAAAATATTTTCTCCCACGAGTGGATTTGCAGTCAAGAATGTTAAAAGTTCTTAGATAGCCTCTAGTACATAGGTTCCCAACCTTTTTTGGGTGGCGACCCCTTTTTATAAAAGCCATGTGACCCGCGGCCCCGATCCAATTGAAAAGGGCATTTTTTTCAATAAGGTAATTTTAGTTGACTAGTTTTATTTTTTTTGTTCAAATCCAAAATCAAAAAAAGTTGACGACCCCCAAAAACCCGTCGCGACCCATAGGTTGGGAACCCGTGCTCTAGTAGATTGCAAGTCTTATAACCCCCATTTCATATTAAATTAGGATTGGTAAAACATTTTGTGAAGGTCTTAAATTGTAGAAGAAAATCTTTTTAAGAAATTCATATCATGTTTCCAAAGCTATCTGAGGCTAAAATCAAAGGTGGCATATTTGTTGGACCCTAAGTAAACACTACGTTGAACTCGAAGAAACTGAAAAGATCAATGACAAAAGTTGAAAAAGAAGCATGGTGTGCATTTCGTGATGTTGTTCGTGGATTCCAATGAAATCACAAAGATCTTTATTACAAAAAACTGGTAGCAAAAACTTATTGAGAACTTCAAGAAACTGGGTTGTTGAATGACCTTAAAGGTTCATTTTGCGCACTCTCACTTAGATTACTTCCCCGAATGCTTGGGTGATGTCGGTGAGTAGCATGGTGAGAGATTTCAACAGGACATCGTAAAAATGGAAATAGTATATAAAGGACGATAAGATACTGCTATGATGGGAGATAATATATAGTTTCTAGTTCAGAAATGATAAAAGTATGCACTCTAGAAAATCTCGATCGTCAAAGCACTTTTAATCTTAAGAAAAGTGTTGTTAAAGCATTTAAAGAGCAGTATTGTATTGTTTATTTTTGTTAACTAATATTGTACTTCTTAAATACCTTTCAATACATGAAAAAGTACTAAATGTTGTGAAATTATCCTTACAATATTAGAATAGGTAGAACCAACATACTGCTGTAGAGAAAAGTTGCATAGAAAACAATATAATATGAAACTAAGAATAAATTAAAAACTGTCGATGTTACGTCAAAATAAATGAGATTTTTTAATTCAGCGGCACAAAATACATATAGAAACATCAAAAAATACAAATAAACAAAACATGTGTTAAATTGTGTTATCAGTTGATAAAATACTTCTGATTTTAGAGTTGAACGTAGCCTTACTGCTAGTCTGAGAGCTCAACAAGATGAGGCGTACGAGGAATCTCTTCGGGCTGATCAAGAGAAGGAACGCCGTAAGAAAGAAGCCAGAGAAGAAGAAATGTTACGTTTACAGCAAGCAACAGATAAATTTGCCATGGAGGAAAAGCGTAAAATTGTACATGAAATTAATTGTTATTTTGCCTACATATAATATTTTCAGCTTTGTAGAAATTTTTGCATTTTTTTCATTACTTAATTCAATATCTAATTATGTTATACAAGTTTTAGTGATAACATGAATAAATATTTTCCATTCAAAATTTAATGCACACACGCTTCTCTGGTTTTAATAAAATTACCATATTATTTGCAATTGATTTAATCGTAACATCCAAAATGAATGTTTATTTATGTTTCCATTGATAGTTCAATATATTTTTCTATGTTTATTATAGAAAATGATGCTGTTTTTAAGTTGCTTTAATTATAATAATATAACTTTTTACAGGACCTTGTTAACTCAAAGAAGGCAATGGTTTCTCGGTTACCAACTGAACCTGAGCTTTCCGATCCGAGAGGTCTTTCATTTTTAATTAAACTACCCTGTGGAGCAAGGCTTGAAAGAAGGTTTAGTCTAAGTGATTGTCTTGAGGTAAATATATTTTTTAACTATTCATCTGGATTAAATTAAAGTTAAAAATTTGGCATAGAACTCTTTCATTTAAATATGTTTACCACAGCGCATTGATTAATTCAATAACATGAGTTAGGGGTCTTGCTTACATCTCTGAAATCATAGATACTTGAAGATTTAAGAACCCATTAACAGGTTCCAATGAATTAGAAGTATTTTTGTTTGACTTTCAGCCACTAAAATTACATGTACTTATACAGTGAGAATTAACAGTTCAATATATTATAAAATTAATATCAGTGGGTTGATTTTTTTGTCACGGTATATTGACAACTATGAGCAATTAAGAAATAAGCACACCAATCAATATACAAATTTCCCCATTCTGTAATATTCTTATAAATAATACAGTTTATTTTCACATTACTGATAATTGTATTTTATTTTAGGACATATACAATTATGTATTCAGCCACCCTTTGTCACCCGAGGAGTTCGAGATAACAACAAATTTTCCGAAACGGGTTTTGGAATGCTCAGGTGTATCTAAAACATTAGGAGAAGTTGGTCTTAAAAACCGAGATGTATTATTTGTGAATGATAGCAATGCATAAGAAATTTGACTGACTTTGTGTACAAACATTGACTGTATAAAACACACGATTGGTAGATATGGAGAACTTACTGTATTTTATGTACAGAAAACATTTTTTATGGTTACAAAAGTGCTTCGTTATTTTTTGTTTGTATTAAAAATAACATGGTGATTATAGATTATATAAAACTTAATAATGAAGCAAGCAATCCTTATTGTTGGGAACATTTTTCTACGTTCCTGTGCGGCATTACAGCCTCTATGATTCTGAAAATCTGTGTAAAAGAATGAATAATACTATGAATAAAAATTAGTCTAGTTGACTAAATATTTACGTTTTGGCAAGCATTTTCTACGTTTTGTTAAATATTGTTGTTTCTGTCCATATCAATTATTTTATCCCTGATAATTGAAAGTTTTATGTTGGTATGAATTAAACTTTGTTGGGTTGAAATAAAATATTTTCATTTTTTCCTGTCCATTTATTTTTTATTCGATGTTACTAGATACACTTATTTCTAATAATCAATTTATTCACTTCTTAGCCGTTCTTAACAGAGAAATTAATCTTTAAAATAGAAATCCAGATTTTTTCAACTTGTTAAAAAAATATGATAGATTTTTGACTTTGCATCGTTACACCCTTTGGCCTTGAATTGAGTTACTATTTGTTCAATAGACTATATTTGTATATAAAAATACACTATGTGAATTTACACACTCATGTATTCATGTAAAATGCGAAAATTCTGTTGTGATAACAAATTGAAGGCTCAATGGTTTGATGGGTCAATTTTCTTCAAACCTGTGACGTACACAACGGAAAACGATTATTTATAGTAGCAATAGTTCACCGATTTCATTTAAATAACTTAAGCTCTATAAAGATTGGATTGGAGTTTTATTTATAAAAACTTTTTATCATATTTTTCTAATCCAAAAAAATCTTTTTTGAAAATGGCGAAAAAAAATAATTCTATACTGTAGTTGGAGTTTTTTAGCGATACCATGTAGCACCTATAAAACACCAGTTTGAGAGTAATAATTTTAAATAAAAAAAACTCGATTGGTGTCAAAATTATTTACCCATAATGTCTTCAGAAATGCTATTCAACACAACAAACAATTTTTTAAAACTTAATTTATTTGTCAATAGAATGAGCTCCTATTTGAAATATATTTCAGGTAGACAGGTTAAAGGTTTATTTGATTTCATAGTGTTACTATGGTTTACCAAAACAATGTTGGAACCATGGAACTGCCTAAGCCCTAAACAGTTGGTGAAAAAACATTGCAGTCACCTTGATTTGAGTTAAGTGTTTAATCTTATTAAATTTACCATTACCAAGCCCTTTAGGCTGATTGATGTTCAACATAGATGTTGTGGTTCTAATTTGGTCAATACAAGCACTCAAATAGGGTCAACAAATATCTAGTGTCAGCTTGTCGATAGCTTAAAAACCTATTTTACTAGCAACAAAGCAAATATTTAAGATTAATCTATAATATATAATTCTATATGATTTATATACATACAGTAAGTTGTTTGTAAGCTGTATGAAGAAAGACGTGCTGCATATTTTTTTCTACTATAAATATTTTTTTAATCACTCCCACTTCACATTTTCTTAATTTGGAGTTTCTCTGTTCAACTTTTAGTTGTCTGATTGCTTAATTAATAAACAGAAGGATAAGTTAACTACATACTTGTACTGCCAAATTCATCATCTCTTATCATAAACAAACATTTGAGATAGAGTAGTTTGCTTTCTTCATTTTAGTTAACACCTTCCATTGTAATAAGGAAAAGTTTTAAATCAATTGCTTAAGCAGCAATGCCTTGGCATTGTTCAGTTTCACATTAGTCGCGTTTTTTTTTAAATTATTTTGCCAGGCGCATGGTTCTGCGTTTGCCTCAAGTAGGATTAAAGAAGCCACCTGCAGTGAAGATACGATCAAGCATTTTTAAGGATCGTGAATGAAATAAAATGCGACCAAAAAAATATATTTTAGCAACTACATATAGAACAAGAACCTGAAATAATTTAGTTTAACTAATGAGGAAAGTCATTATATTAAATAAAGCAACATCAGATAATAAAAACTTAGTTGAAATGTCATCAAAAGAATTAACAGTAATTGAAGGGCTTTCAAAAGTAATTTGGTTATCTGAAAGTCATTTAGAATATTTTATGTAGGTTCGTCCCAATGTTCGATGTAGCATTGAACAGTATTCGGTGTGACAAAGAAATGCATTAATAAAAGAAACCAAAGGTAAATATTAGCAGCATTGGATGTGAAGTTCTTGTACCCTTTTACATTTATTTTTTTAAACTTTATTTTGAAGAGTTTGGATGTTTGGTTTGCTATGTAAATGAAAGCAGTTGGTAATATAACATGAGGCATTGCGGTATTTATATAGGTTTCATAAAAATATTATTATCCGTCAGAAGTAGGGTTCCTAGAGAAGTCAGGACACATACATTTAAATGATAGTCCACACTAGTTGTGGTGAACCTGCGACCTTTTGGATACTATGGTGCGGCCTTTTGACTGATTAGTAAATTCGTAAATTCCTGAGATTTTGGATGCAAAATCCTTGAAAGACCCAAAATAAAGGTCCCACGCTGATAATTTTCGGAAATCCGCGAATTTCTGGGATTTAAAAATTGGCATGAAATTGCTTCTGGCCAAAGATTCCCTGTCAATGTTTACTGCGGCCTTATGTTGAATCAGATAAATGAATGTGGTCTTTAGGGAGAGAAAGGTTCCCTATCCCTGGTCTACACCGTCCAAAATCGTGTTCGATAATTATTGACTGGAAGATGACAAATATTCGAAAACAAGATTTGTTTGCCCTGAATAGTCCTGACTTCGGGACAGCATGCTTGAAACGGGACGTCTGGCAGCCCTGGTCAAAAGGAGAGAAGTATTTCACTATTTAAAAATGTATAGCAGGCATTGGCGGATCCAGAAATTGTCCCAGGAGGGGGCCATTCAAGTTGAAAATAAACATGATACATAAATAATACATTAAAAAATAGATGATTTTAAAATAATATATCTACATTAAAATAGACAATACATAATTAAGTATGTATTCTATAAAACATAGTAAACTAAACAATTAAAGAGCCCATTTCACAATAAAGTTTTGATAACATAGAAAAATGGTAAAAAAATCTTCTCAGGGCTATGGCCCCCATAGCCCCCCCCTTGGATCCGCCAATGATAGCAGGCATAGAAATCTCATCTAAGGACTGGGAAGGCAAAGCTTAGTTGCATCACTGACAGTTTTTTAAAAATATTATACAGTATACTCCCAATTATACGTGCAAGAATTTAATTTTTAAAAGAAATACATTTCACAATTCATTGGGGCTATAACTTTAAGTAACTTCAAATACTGAAAACGTAAGGAACGATAAGGTATTCAGGAACTTTTTATCCAAGGAGAACATCGGAGATGTTGAAATCGCTAATAAATTCTGCATTAAATTTGAAAATATTGAGTGGTTGGAATATGATGCATGTGAATATTGAATGACAAATATATTATTTCCAATCTCATTCGACCAGAAGAGAGTGAGGAAGAAGAAATAACCAATCGCGCATGTTACAAAATGGCATTGACTTCTGTTGATACTTTGTTGGCGTACATACATCGAACAATGGGACTTAAAATATAACGCTATTAGAAAATAATTAATAGATTCAACAATTTATATTATAACAAATAATGATCTGCTTTAGAAGCGCATACTTCGGATTATCCGTGCCATCCCTCCCCATAATTAGCCCGGATAATCGGGAGTATATACTATAAATGAATATTTTAAATGTCATTATAATACAATTGTATGCATACAACAATTCTTCAACTTAGAAAAAAAAAATTACGGTTATGATAAGATACAATATTTTATTATATATTAACCTGATAAACTACAAAAAAAATATTGCACCTTTCGTTTACGAACATCTGCCTCAGAATTGGGTGGCAGCTGGTTAAAAATATTAAATCCTGTGCGTGGGTACTTTGGCCAGTCATCTCTGAATAATATAATAGTAGGGACTGACTATTCAACATATAGTCGTCCTGTTCTTTCGCTCGCGAAATGAATATTGATTTTTATGAGCCTTCATCCTGTTGGGTTTTTATTTATTCATACCCGATCTGAACAACTGAAGTGTATTGGGGAGGAGAAAAGAGACGGCATTTTTTTCTTATATCTGTTTATTTCGGAGTTTTTGACAACAACAAAATATTATTCTCCCCACTATCTGGAAAGTGTTATAACATACCAAACGTAATGCAGAAAATTAAGGGATTTATTGATTACAGTGGTTTTGCTTAGATATTTGCGTTTCATTGTCGCGCCTTGATTTGTTTTAGAGTGAATTCGTTAGCTACCGAAGCTCAGTAATATACTTCTTCATAGATATTTAAGTTTCAGTGCTACAAGGTGTCAATTGCGACTTGTAATGAACCATAGAAAACGAAGACGGTGCTCAGAAAGTGCAGATGACATTAATAAGGTCTGTGTACATAAGAAACACAATTTACCGGATGTAAACATTTCACTGCAAAGATCATCAAGTGAACCAAGCTTTAACACTATTAAAATGGAGTCTGATATACTTCAATGCGATAACATTGACCAGCATGATGCTTCTTCTTCTTCTTCTGATATCTCCGAAGATTCTTCTTTGGAGCAA
This sequence comes from Himalopsyche anomala, assembly GCA_031772345.1. Taxonomy (NCBI): domain Eukaryota; kingdom Metazoa; phylum Arthropoda; class Insecta; order Trichoptera; family Rhyacophilidae; genus Himalopsyche; species Himalopsyche anomala. Next base: position 21,119,718 of record CM062822.1, on the reverse strand, counting down.
TACGCTCCCTTTGTGCTACCCCTTTTTAGTGAGCCCCTACATATTCCATTCGATTTGCCTATTGCCGCAAATAATTCGTCTAATGAGAATCCGTACATCATCAATAACCCACTAATTGAAATTGAAGACCATTTGAGCAACAACATAAGAGTGGATACATTTAAAATGGCTCTTGAACGGATCGAAGAGCTCCAGCAATCTCTGTGTGACGATTATTCCTTGGAATCTGATGATGAGTTTGATCTGAAAGACCACTTGGACGGAATTTTGGGCCCAGATACTACTGGAACAACCTCTCGGCTTGATCCTCAAACGCTTGGATTCCTCATGTGTGCTCAGGAAACCATGAAGTATTTATTTGAGCACGGTGTGAAAAAAGATAATCCAATTGTTGTAAACTTGAGAAATCGGCTAATACAAGGCATGCAACGAATATAATGCCGTCACAAAGTGAAAAAATAAATCTAATTTATATTCTATTTTGCTTATTAACTGAATTCAGTTTTTGGGGAAGTTTATTTGTGTATTTTTATGTAATCGTAGTGTATTTTATGTTTATTCAAAACTTAGTCGTTTCTTCTAGTCATTTTTCATAAGGATATTGAACTTAAGATTTATAAAAGTACCAACCACATATATTTTTTTTATAATTATTTTATTGTATTTGATAAATTATTTTTACACATTATACTTGTAAGTATTGAAGAAATTTTCAACCTTTCTAATCATTCAAAAGGTCTATACTAATAACTAAAACTACTTACAGTTGATGCAAAAGACACGTCTATCATAAAATAAATTTTGGAATCTCAATTTTAGGTACATTTTTATTGGATTGTGACATCCTTCACACAGTTCTTTGGTAAGTAAGTTTATTGACACACCACCATGGCAATGTAATTTTTAGTTTAACATAAATAATTTATACAATTACTTCATAAATATTATATTCCATATTTAAGTTACATATTTTAGTATGATCTTCTGACCAAAATCTAGTCATTTATTATAATAATTATGTAGGTATTCTTTTATAATAATTTATACTTTTCTGTAAAAATATTCCCACATTGTCCATGTATCAATGTAATAGTTATTAAATATAATAAAATAAATTTCAAAATCGTTTGCAGTGTTTTATTTGTAGACTAGTGTTAATTAGTTAGTTACAATATAGCAAAAACTTAATTAAATCCACTCAATAAATAATTAAATTAATGTAATTTATAAAAGAAATACATTGCTCTGAAATATTATATTTTGTTTGAAGTTAAATTTGTGTTTTGATTCGTCATAAACAATAAAATTATATCAACAAAAAACACAGTCTGTAAAATTTATTGTTGCCGACAGTGGCAGATTACCTAATAATTAGGGCTCATTTTTATCTAAGTGGCCTCCAAATAGAACATATTATTTTTAATTCAGTTTTAGTAATTCGAAATATGTACAATGTCTCCAAATTTCATTATGCTTGGAGCTGCCCTGGCTGAAGTGGTTAATATGCCATTGATTGCACAATGCTCTTGCTATATCCACACCAACAGTATGTATTATTTAATTTTTCATATTTACTAAACATAATATTTTTATGCTAGAGTAAATGGAATATTGCATTATTACAATAAGCAGGTATTTCTTGAAAGATTGTGTTAAGGCAAAGTTACATAAACAATATTGCTTCATCAAAGCCAACTCCAGAATTGAATTAAAAACTATTACAACAGTTCTTTTTGATTAATCCATTTCCATTACTACTGTTCTTGTCTCTAGTATTACCAATGTGCCAGAATCCTAAACTGTTGGAACGGTTTTTCAGCGCAGTTGCGCTACCTGATATTTATTTCCATTAATATTTTTCATTAAATTGTTTTCAAAATAATTATTTTTAATAATTGAGGAAAAGAAGCTTATTTAGATATAAATCTTCAGAGATTTTTTTATTTGATTGACTTCCTAGATTGATGTCAATAAGAAAACTTCATGTCCACAAATGAATTCAGTTAAAATCTAGGCCTCCATTGGAAGCAAGTCTCTAAATTACAACACGTTTTAGAATTTCAAAAATTTTAAATAATGATTATAATTATTCACAAATTGATCCAAAAACTTACCGCTCAAAAAGATAAAATTTGCAATTTAGATCCTCTTCAAAAAAGATTGTTTGAACAATTTAGTAACAAGCAATTTTCGGAGGAAAAAAATTGTTGAGATAAACTCCATTAGTCCATATGCTCCACATTAGGAGTGAAAATAATTTTAAAAAAATATATATCAAACTGAGATTATTACTGTTATTTTTAAACCATACCCCCTAATCTAATGTGAAAAATATAGACTCTTAATTGAGTTAATCTCAACAGATTTTTTCTACAAGAATTACTTGTTACTTGGTTGCTCAATCACTCTTTTTAAGCAGGTTAGGGCCAGGGCAGGAATAGCAGTCGGTATGTTGGTATTTTATTAGAAAACTTTTAAAAATATTTATTAGAAACAGACATTAGCTAATCACTAACCATGTCCTTACCCTAGCCTTCTATCCCTAATTTCTTCTAAAAAGAGACGCCGAACATCTGAATAACAAGCATTCCTCATAGAAAAACTTATGTTGACGTAAACTCTATTACGAGTCCATTTTCTCCACATTGGGAGAAAAAATGTTATTTCGCATTTCTATAACCAAGTGCGATCATTATGTGTTTAACTACAGTGGAATCCCCAATTACACTACCCTGAATTACGCCCTGGCTTGAAATATTCGCTGCAAATCCCCCAATTGCACGGTCGCATTCCATTGTCGTTACTAAGAGACGGTCGTCTGTGCCACGCATACAGTCAAATGTTGGCTAGCGTCTGTGTATTCAACGCGTGTCAGGCTATACACGCATAGCTGGGCGTCTGTCTGTGTGCGGGATATTTACTATCACAAAAACTAAATATTTCGTCCATATTTTTTTTTTTGCAAAACTAAGGGAAATCTTAGTGAGATTCACACCCCCAATTACACTACCCCCAATTACACGGTCCCGACTATAGTGTAAATGGGGGTTTTACTGTACTTTGAGAAACACTTGTCTAAAGATGCATCTCAAAGTGTCACTTCGTTACACCAAAAGTGGAATAATAATGCAATCAGTTTTTATTTTATACTGAATATAAATTTCTACAAAGCAACACCCGAATATCTACATCGAAAACAAATCAAAATTGGCATCCAACATAGATTTTCCTTAACATTTGATCTATGTGACATAAACTATTTTTTAAGAAAGCCATCATAATATCTATCGCTAACATGTTTGTTGGTTGCACAACAATATTTGTAATTTATAAAAATTATTAAAAAAAAACACTAATAATAGGTTGTTATCTATATAAACTTAATGGCAGTTCAATTGATTAATTTTAATAATTTGTTGTAAATAATTTCCTAGATTTTATTATTCTACTATTCATTTTATAGTCTTAAAAATATATTGTATTGCATTAATTTGTATATAATATCAAATTGCACAGTCTGGTCCGTTTTGATTGCTGTATTTGAGGTCACAACCTTGAAAGGCATAAAGTAATCTTTCATTTCTAGCTTGAGATGTATCATCAGCATCTTGTAAAACCATATTTTTTGCATATTCAACGTAAGCTTTTTCCATTGTCAAATGGTGAATCAATAAAGAGTTATTATCGTATCTTGTATTTTCTTTCATCGATGCAAATGCCCGTTGCAGCATCTGGTGGTAATTTTTCAAACTGTTGTCATTTGAAATCATTCTAAAAAGATAAATAAAGCTTTATATTTTCTGTGCTAGGTGCCACTGTAGTTTACATTTAAATAATACAATTTCTTTATAAATAAAGGACACATTTTTTAAAATAAGATTTTCAGTGGAGAACTTAAAAAAATCAACAAACATTTAGAGGTTTAATAACTAAACATCTTGAAAGTATGTATACGCATAGTATTATACCATACGTCTATTCGTTGTTTATATATCAGTACAATAACCACATAGACATTAACGATGTTGAACATGAATACAAATTAATATTTCATATCTATGCAAAATTAAGCACGACGTTTAATTTATGGAATATAAATAACATTTTCTATAATACGAAAACTTGCCTGACTTCACTGATAGTAGCCGTTGAAACGACGTACTGGCGAGCACTTTCAATTACAATAATAATTTAATGTTCAACTATTTACCGACAATCACAGGGCAATCGATGTCGGTTCCATGGCGAACACCAAAACGATGTATTTGTATGGGGTTGATCCAGTAATAACATCGTATACAATACATACTGAAATCAGAGAAGTGGGGGTCACCCCTGTTATAAAATGAGAATAAAGCACGAACAGTAAAGTTGTATCAAGTTTAAGTACCCGTTGCATCGTATCTAGGGATTCCAATCCGGATATTCGAATATTCGATATCCGGATATATTCGGCACTTTTCAACTATTCGATATTCGGATATTTGGGGAAATATCCGAATAGTATTCGTGATCATTTTTTATGAAATATGCAAAATCTACGAAACATCACATCACAATTTCTCCACATTTAAAGAATAATTATGAATTCCCCAGGTAGTAGTGTTTTAACCTTCACCCAACTCGGGTGTTATCAATATATTATCATAATACTTGAGTTTGACGAATTGGCTCGAATTCGGTGCTATAAAAAACCTTCAATGTCGTAATTTGATTCATTAAAGAAATACCGCTGGAGTAATCCGATGCAGCTGCAAATTTTAAATATTGTAATAAAATGGAACGATATTGAAATATGTATTTATAAGTTTTGTCTTTATGTAATACATATATGTGAAAATATTTAGTCTTAAATTATTATAAAATGTATATCAGTGAACAAAGAAACTTGATCGTGCAACATTTTTTTTTGCGTGCGAGTTATACGATTATTTAGTAAAAACTCAGAAATCGAGACCACTGTCTACTGGCAAAAACAGCCGGTTATTCCTTGTTTATTAAAATATATTTTTTTAAATCATATTTTTAAAAATATTTTTTATATGATATAATATATTTGGATTAATTTTAAAAAGATAACAGTAATAAAAGAAAAATAGAAGAAAACAGAAAAAATAAAAGTAAGACGTGTTGTTTAAAACACTTCTAACAATAAAGCCAGCGTCAACTGCTACTAAACGAGTATTTTCAACGGCAGGAACAATTCAAAACTAGTTAAAAACAAATTTAAAATATGAAACATTATTTTTGAAAATTGAATAAATGACTTTTATTACAAACGAGCCCGTTTTTAATGTGGGTACTATTTAATGTAATATTTTTTTTTTATTAAAACTATCCGGATACATCCGGAAAGTTTCAGTTTTACGATTCGGTATTCGAATAGTTAATAATGACGAATAGTTGGAATCCCTACGTATCCTTTTGTTCATTGTTTCGCACGTGTTGAACAGATGTCCTCCGTGTTTTTGATTTCATAAAAATAGAATTAATTATTATAACAGCTGGGTGCTAAATTAATTGTATTGGAACGGTTACAGCCGTGTAATAGTGGTTAACAAAAGCAAATGTGAGCATCAGATACTTACTATATTGTGAAAACAATCATCATTGAAAAGTTAAGAATAAAATCAAGAGTTATGAATGATTATTGTACTTTTATAACTTATTATTAAGTTCAGGCATTGGTGGGTCGCTTGTATGCCAGTGGTATCTAAATATAATTTAGTCCTTTAGGCCAGCGATTTCCAACCTGGGAGGCGCGCCTCTGGATTATTGCAAAGGGAGGTGTTAACAGTCTAAAATATGTATTTACTCTTTAAAATGTGTCTTTATTACTATATGAAATAAAGGATGGGGAGGCGCAGTAACATAAAGCTTGGAAACCACTGCTTTAGGCCAAACATCAACATTAATTGACTGTTTATGATCCATCGTATTCAAGGTTGCCAAGTGAATCGATACACATCCTATATTTAACTTACACATTCCTTTTAAAAAAATCAAACTCATTTTCTTCATAACGAATAGGCAAAAAATCAACCCTTCTCTTTAACGAAAGTGTGAAAGTCCTAAACGGGGACATTTTATGACATTTTTTATAATTTTGAAAAGTAAACTCTAAAACAACTGAAGATTCTAATATTGAATGAAATCCTAAAGCATGGATGGCTAACCTTTTCAGCAGCCGGGCCAAATTTTAGAAATGAGATTTCCTACCGGGCCGTTTTTTTTTCTTAAATATCTTTTATTATTCAAAACAAACAAGAAATATATATATATATATTTTTAAGAAGATATGACAAAAATGAGAATCAAACATATTTATTAGATTAGAGTTAGGCAATACAAAAAAAAATAAACAAAATATCATAAATTTTAGTGAGACGTATGATTTTGTTTGTCAGAACTAAGTGCATCAATGTTGATAACGACAAATAGCGAGATCATCGATAGAGCATGTTTGTAAAATGCAGGATATTTCTCCTTCTCCAAATATGTTTTGTAAAACTCTTCCAAACTAACCTGATTGAATTTCTCCTTTAACTGTGCATCACAACACATTTCACAATGTTCCATTTGTAAAATTCCTGGCAATAAATTCACATCTACAGAGAATGGCGTTGCAAAGCAGAAAAAAGTTGTCACGATAGTTGAATCAATGTACTAAGATACTTCCATATATGAGATATGATACGAACTACGCACTTTGGAATGTTCTTTTGGTGGTTTTATGTACACTGAAAGAAAAAAATGTGTGCATATGCTCCGCGGGCCACAAGTAGACACCCAGCGGGCCGCGGGTTGGCCACCCTTGTCCTAAAGTGTTGTGCAACAAATGGGAGGCACAATTCAATTTATTTCATTTTAATTCGCCGTAAATGTCATGGGATTTGTTTTTCCACTGTCACTATGTTGTCCTCAACGTGCTTCCCGGGAGAATTTATTTTATGTGAATGAGATCGTAATAAAATACAAATAAAATGTTTTGTGCCTTTTAAAATAATTATTTAGTCATTTAAATAGGCTGAAGATTGGAAAGTTTTTTTGCGAAACCGTTGAGTCTGTTAAACAGGATAGATCAGTAAAAATATGTAATAATGCCAAACGATGTTGAAAAAACCCGTTATTTTTAGTTGGTTGTTAATCTCCAGAGCCACACTATTGTAAACATTTATTCTGAAATTCCACACAAATATATTTATACCAGCTAAGTATAACATTGCGATGTCAGTTCAAGTACCAGAAAGTATGCTTGTTAATGTTATTGTTTTATCTTTTAATCGTAAAGGTCGACTTTGAAAAAGTATTTATGAATCACAATAGTGTTAATAAAATACAAGTTTCTACCAATTTCGCTTTTATTTAATAACATCAGCACCGGTTTCGCTCACGACAAGCACTATCACCTATCACAAGAGAATAAATTATTACAGTGTTATTTATACAAAACAAATTACACCCTCATAATTTTATTTTGTTTATTTCGAAAATTTTTTGTTCATTTGGTTATTTTATTTATTTTTCGAAGAAAAAAATCGTAAATAAAAGGAACGGTGCTGGCCAATCGCATACAAAGAGGACTGGGTGTACCCAGTTTTTCACTCTATAAGGTGCATATATAAAATGGATAGTCCGAATCTCAGAAATTGCAGTTAGGTATAAATTTTATCTGAAAAATATTAATATTTAATAAGGGGCTCGCCAGCCTTAATAAAATTCAACAAGGGGCTCGCGCGAGTCCCTCCGAGCCCCCTTCAGCCCACCCCTAAGTCAGGGCCCAGGTAAGTAGTAAAAAAAAGTTACTTTTGGCACTCTCCGCTTTGCCCCTAAGGATTTATTAACTTTCTGCTAATTAACCACCACACCCATCGAAAAACAATTTTATGTTAAAAATATATATATATATACAACAAAACCTTGTAATTATTCTGTCAAGGTGTTTTTTTTAATAATATACCTGTTTACCAATTAAAACGTATCTTTTGTAATATAAATTAAAGGTGGGCTGGGGTGGCGGGTAGATTTTTTGAAAGGGAGCAATAATTGCATATTGTTTGCTAACCACTGTGGTAGTAGGTATATTATGTAATATAAATTAACCCATTAATTATAACCACTGCAGACGTCTCGGACACCTAGATCCAGAGACGTCCCGTGGACATAGGCGAGTAGGCAGTTGCCTAGGGGCGGCAAGTCCTAATGAGCGGAAAATACCAAATCAAGAATCGATACTTATATAATGTAAGTGCAATTTGAATAAACAATATTTTTTCTGATGTGCAAGGAAGGTAAAAGTTATTCTTTCATTATTATTGAACAATAAATAATACGAGCTTATGGAGCATATTTATATGTGAGGTTATTTGTAAATGAAGCCAAAACGGAATAAGTGGCAAGACGTTTGTTCGAGTACGTAGATAAAAAGAGGATTCGAAGTTCGAATTTCTATATTTGTATATGCATCCCAGAATAATGGGAAATAATGAAAAAAATAGCGCCATTTTAGGGCTCTGCCTAGGGGCGGCACATAGCCTAGGAACGTCACTGCCTAGATCTAAAAATCACAATCCTAGAAACACTGATAAAAACGGCCATAGAAAATTAAATTAGCATATTTATACGATTAGATAATAATATACAAACAAAAATACTTATATAACATGTAGAAAGCATTTTTATTCAACAAGAATGAAAATTTGTAGAATAAATATATCAAGCTTAATAATATTCACAATTTCAATATCGTTAAGCTAAAGGTGGATGGTAAACGTCATATCGTCGATGCACATCAAATATGGTCTATGTGACTATGGGTACACATAGTCACATAGACCATATTTGATGTGCATCGACGATATATAATATAACATATGGCACGTTCGTGCTACGTATTATTTATTTACTAGGTTCTTAATTTTTAATCATAGTGGATGAAATCAATCAATATTGAAGAAAAGTTCTAAGAGGTTGTCCGATAGATTACATGTTCACCAATGTACTTTAGCAGATCAATGTAAAGTATACTAAAATTCAATAAGTTCTTCTCTATAAAATACGATTGGTATAAGAAAATTGGCACTTATATGATACAATATGCTGGGAGGGAGGGTTAAGGTGGCCAGATAGATCGACTGCTATACTTATTACCGGTGCTTTTTTTTAAAAAAGGTGGCGTAACTCATTTCTTGCCAAGCTCTTTTTCTAATTCATGCTCGTTCCCAATGTGGAGAATATGGCTTACTAATGGAGGTATTTGAGTATAAGTTGCTCAACCTCTCTTTTTTCGATAGGGCTAGGATAGGACTAGTGATCAATTAATCGCTCTCGCTTTGTCCCATTTATTTATTTTAGGATTGGAAGGGTGGGAGAATATTTTAGATATCACAGACACTTATGCATAATAACTTGATTGAAGAAAATACTGTTCGTACCGGGACTCGAATATGTCAGATCTGTCACGGAAGCCTCGTCTTTCTCTGAGTGACCACCGATCAACGTGTTTTAAAGGATTGAAAAGTTTCAAATTTACTAGCAAAATAATAATAAAAAAATCAATTATTGATTGGAAACATTAAAAATGCCTAGACAAAATGTGCCGGAACGCCGTTCCACCGCGTTACATGGAAAAAAAACACTGTTTATTACCAATATTAATTATCTCTGATCTGACTGTTGGCAGGTGTAGGTGGGCATTGAGACTTGTGGTTGTATCCACAAAGCCATCAATCATCGGTATAATTTGGATCCCTTGAAACATGCCAAATATAACTAAGCATCCGTGTAGGTGTCAATATTTTTGTAAGAACTATTTAAACATACAATAATCCGGTCGATATTTCTACTCCAATTTTCTTTCCTTTAACCTGTAAAGTGTACATATATGGGGTGTTTTTTTTAATGAATGTTTTTCGAATTAAGAATACTTTTACCAGTGACAGCCAATTTGACAGCTGATTTATGCTCAGTTTTGCTAGTCATTCCAAGAATTGTTACCGATTGACCATCGTGGGTACGTTGGTGGTCCGAAAACAAGATTGCTATTGATCGTCATTTTTACCACATTTTTTTTTGTACAGCGATGAGTCACATTCCAGCCGCGGTGCCCTTATGCCTGAACTCATATCAAGCACTTATGGCATACAATTATCTTTCCAATAAAGCCAGTACGACGATTTTTGTGTGTTTTATTTAATTTTAAAGTTCTGTATCTCAAAAAAAACGTTGTAAAATTATTTCACTTATCGAATGTTTCCTTCAATAAATTGATCATGGCGTACACTGTGTGGAATATTGTGATGTCTTGTTGAAATCACAGCTTTTCCACATTAATACCATTGAATTGGGAGTGAAAATGTCAGTTATCATGGATCTATAGCTATCTCCATCCTTGTAACGTATAAATATGGACCAATGATTCCACCAAACCCATAAAGTTCACCAAATAGTAGAATTGTGTGGATGTAACGGCATCTTAATAATGTCTAGTGGATTTTCTTCACTCACAATACTACGATTTTGCTTATTGGCGTAGCCATTCAACCAAAAAATGGCCTCATCGCTGATCAAAATTTTGTGGTAAAAATGAAGATCAATATTTCGGTACATTCACCGAACGCACGACACACCAGATGCGGAAGTGGCTTCAATTCTTGGACAAGCAAACCAAACTGAACACAAATCTAATGTCAGCTGTCAAATTGGCTGTCGCTGGAAAAAGTGTTGCTAATTCGAAATACAAACCTCTAAAAAAACATCCTATACTACGATCATATCAACGATACAAAGTCAATACGATACATACAAGTTAAATAGGGCGTAGTAACGCCATCAAGTATGAAATAATAATATTGACGATATAAACAAGGTTTTGTGTTATTACAATGTCAAAAAATGGTAACTTTATCATATAAAGGATTGACAGCCAAGGTCATATTATTTTAAAGACAATTTTTCCAATTTTTAGTATTATATAACAGGCGTCTACAATATTTCTAAAAAAAGGGCCGATTGAAATTTTTCAATGAATTCCGGGACGGATGACATAGAACCAACTTGGAGATAATATAATATGTACTATACGCAAAAAAAACATGACAAAGAGCATAAAAACATCAGGCATAGGACATGGACTACTCAATACTCACCCATGCTTAAAATACGTCAAGTCAAACCATTTTTTAATTTGTTATTGAGTGATAAAAACGAAATATGTCGTGCACGGCATGTTGAATAGGGCCGTATTTACGGTGTTCGCGGGCTGTAGCTTGAAGGCATCTGTAATAAAATAAGGATTATTTTTGAAACATAAATCGAACTTTCCAAATATGTACTAGCATATTAGGCACATTATTATTTATAACTATGTTACACGATTGACTTTCTAATGACATAAAATATTTGTTAATTTGTGTAATATTAAAATATTCTTTTAATAACATTTAGGCACAGAGATATACAAGTTATTAGCTTGAATTACTAAAATTACATAAACAAAGATAACCAAAATATTACCACTGTAACTATGTAGCTTCTAGAAACTTGAATATTTCCAATAATTTATGTTTGTTTTTCACTCAGAAACCAAAAATTTCGTCTCATAAGATATTTTAATCAGCCAAGAGGCAAGTCCGATCATTCGTTTATATAACATAATATATAAGTTTAAAAAAATAACATATTTACAACCCCGACATAAGCGCTCGGGATATTAGCGCTAGGACATCCAAATCCCGAAAATTGATACGATTTTGGAATTGCAAGAGCTAAAAAAAAATCTGGTGGATTATTATAGCGAATTCAGGATTTCAAATTCCTCGGTGAGCTTAAAAAAAACGAGTTTCTGAGACAATCCGGGGAAAAAGTATAGCGAATTGAGGAATTCAAATTCCTCAGTGAGCTAAAAAGAAAAAAAACGAGGTTTGGAGATAATCTGAGGAAAAAGTATAGGTAATCGAAAATTTCAAATTCCTCGGTGAGCTAATTCCAATCCCGGGATTGAAAATTAATTATTCCCGAAATCCCGGGATTGGAAAAAAGCTCTGGGATTGGATACCCTAATTAGCGCGCAATATAAGATTATTTAGTTTTGTTGACTGTTCATTTAAAAAAGTATTATAAGGTAAGTACCTAAAATAACATTTCTGCTTAAATTAAATCTTGTTTAAAATTAATTGTTACATTTACAATCATACATAAGAGAATTTTATCGATCGGAAAAAATAGTAAGATAAGTCCATTTTCCTAGAATCAGTAATTCAGTAAAAGCAAGGCACTGTGGTTTTAAACAAACAATAAATATTTTGCATATATTTGCTTTATTATTTCAAGATTTTGTTTTATATTTGAAAAATAAAATGTTTTTCAATGTATGTATAATTAATCTATTGTATTTTATTACATTTCGGGAATTGTTTTTAAGGTTCTTTTCTTGTGGATTTGTACAGTTTTTAATTATTTTTTTTAAACTGTTTTTTATTATAATGTAAAAAATATTAATATTGCGTGCTAACGTCGCCGCACTTATTTACCATTTACATATAACGTAGTCTTTATTTAGACCGCAAAAGGGCCCATCAGCATTTTTTGATATTTGAAAACTGAAGTAGAAAAAGTATCACAAAGAAATAACATATAAGAACTACTCGACTAGTATTTTGAATGAATAATCGTTACAAAATTCCCAAAATAGTGCCGATTGTTTATTATCGCCGAAAATCTAGGACAGCGACACGGGGGCCATAATAATAGGTTTTCACAGGGCCATCCACATGGAAACGTTTTTAAGTTTGTCAGTATTAGGTTTAAGTGAGAATTTTCACTATCGGTTGACCCTATTATGTCTAGTGTAATAAGCCGACTATAATCTGTTTAGTCAATTATGGCAGTATTTTCTACTTCATATAGAAAATTTAACCAAAGACGAATATTTTTTTACGTTACAAAACCTGCTGAATATTAATAACAACAAGTTAGGTATTGCAATACCGGTATTCACGGTGCTTTTTCAGTACCGATGAACCCTGGCCTGATGATTTCAACCAGGTGGCCCTGAGTTCATGAGACTTTCTCTAAAATGATTTTTTTTTGTTTGAAATTAGGCGGGGTACATGAGAATTTTTCTCATCTCTTTTGTTTGATTTCATAATTAATTATATAGATTTTTTCTATTTCTACCAAACTAGATTTTATTCAGATTTATATTAAAAATAAAAATAAATGTTTTCTTTTGATGTACGAGGGTATTTTTAAATTCCAGCCCACCTTTTTTTTGGCCATGGTAGTTAGACCCTTTTTATGTTTACGTTATTCATTTTTGAAAATCACCTGTTTATGATATATTTTATTATGATATTTAATGTTAAATACCGGTATTGATATTTTCTATACCTTTATTATAAATGATTTAATTTTTGTTTTGTGGTATACCGCCCACAAAATGAAACAATTGACTATACAGTAAAACATGCATAGTTTATAAAAACTACGAAAAAGACTACTATATAATAAAAAAAAAAGATTCACCAAAAATATTTATCTTTAAAATCATCAGTCACAAAACTAGCCAAAATGTAGTGGTGACCTTCAATACGCTATTGATTATTAACACAAACGTCTTGCTTCGTCTTAGGATATCATCAATATGATGATCACACTTACCATCTTGATTATTGTGATGAGAAAACCTGTTTAAATAAAATGTGATTATGATGCTTGAAAAAAAACCAGATTTTCGTTTTCGAACAATCGATATTAATTAAACATACGATTATAAATATTCATAATGCAACCGCAATATAAAAATTATCTTTTATGTTTAAAAAAAATCGGAAAATATGTGAATATTTATCGAACATATAAATAAACAACAACGCCGATTTGTTTGATATGAGAAAACTGCTTTGAAGCGAGAAATATTTTTGTTGAAAGTATATTAATTTAATTTCGTTAGCATAAATTTCAAAGCTTCCCAAAAATCGAAAATGTGGTTGATATGCCATGTATAAGTTTATTTTCCGTAAATATTGAAAGAAAATCAAATATAGATTTCATTTAAAATTTTATCATTAACATAACTCAAATTCCAGTAGATATTGTTTTTTTATTTAATTCTTCAATTAAGCATTAACACTAGCATATGTTTGTACGAGAATTGTATACATATATGCTTATATTATATATATGTATTGCACCAGAGTTTCTCAACGGTGGGACATGTGGCCCCCCAGGAGGCCACAGCATGTTCTAAGGGGGCCACAGAGATTTATTTTTGTTTTGGGGAGCCACAACACAGCTTAGGGGGGCCACGGGCATTTATAAAACGATACAGGGAAGAGCATAATGACGGACGTCGCGCAGCTATTTTTTGTAAATCCGTAAATAAAACAAATTACTGGCATTCTAGATTCGAAAATCTCGTAAGAGCTATAGAAAAAAGTGGGTTTTTGAAATTATAATTTTCATGGGTAGACAAAACAATGGTATGGGGGCCACAGAAAAATAAAGACACTCAAAGGGGGCCACGCTCCCAAAAAGGTTGAGAAACACTGTATTGAACAATTGAACCATTATCAACTGGTTGAATCATGGTCATACCTATCACACATGAACACAATATGTATTCGTATTTTAACAGATGCGTAACGGAAGAAAACGCAGCTTAATAAAATAATACATTTAAAAAAAAAAAGTGTAAGTACTTATTCACGTAAATCGAATTCGTGTAAGTTGAGGACTTACTTTATTTAAATACTCCGAATACTTTGTGATTACGTTTTTATAAACTAGACAACATTAAATTATGATCATGATAAAAATAAAACGATAAAATTCCTGCGGAGTTAATGAAAATTTGTTGTATAGGTATAAATTGGTTTTTAAATTAGAAAAAAAGATTATTCAATTTTTTTACAAACTGAACATTATCTATATAAATCGATCTAATAGTGTAGTAATAAAAATATCGCTCACATAACTAGTATCGTTATAATTGGCTTTACAAGAATAATATTTTTTTATTACTTCAGAACTAGTTTTAAAAACATAAAAATTAACATGTGATGGACTGTAATACATTTTAAAAGTTTTCTAAATTGAAATGAAAGTTAGTGCCACTGCCCTCACTGTAAGGATTGCATGGAGCAAGAATATGAATGAATACCAGTATCATGAAAATAGATAAAACTAAGAAAAAAAATGATAATCGCAACCAATTGTAATGGTATTTTTTTATCCATATCCACTCTCAATGTGGAGCATATGGCCTCCTAATGAAGGTATCTCAACAGATTTTTTTTCTACGAGAACTGTTTGTTACTCAGTCACTCAACCTCTCTTTTTCCACTTGTATCAAGTTTGATAAATTATGATTATCGAAAAAAGCTGTTTTGAAAAAAACTGTGGGCTACGTCGCTTCGTCCTTTTTCCTTTCCACGGTCGATATTTAATGTGACTAGAGTCATAATGTTATTTCATGAAGTTTTTATATAAAAAAACTGGTCATTTTAATGAGAACATTATTAGGAAAATATCAATATCGAACCCTCAGAGTTTCAAGTATACTATGTACTTCAATACTTATGAATAGTTTGCCATCGCGAATGACAACAATGTCATCTTACTATGTATGAAATTTATTAATATTGTTTTTATAATATGGGCCAAAGCTGTCACTTCATAATTGAATACACGAAGACTTTCTTTTTTGAATAACTTTAATAGCAAAAAAATATATCCGCCGCACGCGATTATAATAATATTCAAATCGTTAATGCCAATCGTTGTTTTTTGCAAGCGTTGTCTATTTTTTGTGACCGTCTGTCTAGATGCCTGCAGCCAACTTTATTGAATCTGTTTATCGAATAATGCGACTTAAATAAATATATATGCTTGTTGCCCCCTGCGTGGTTGAGTGGTCAACGTCGTTGGCTTTGGTTACATAGGTCACGGAATCGAATCCCAGCACGGATAGTTTTTATAATTCGATTCTTCAATTTATTTATGATTTTTTGTTCGAAAGCATGGACGTATTTGATGCCTTAAATTCTCCCCTCTCTATGTCTTTAAAATCTGGATGTAAAGATCGTAAGTTAACCACTAGTCCTGTCATAGCCCTATTCTTCTATCCTTTCTCTATTTGAAAAAAGAGATTGAGCAACTGAGTAGCAAACATTTTTTGTAGAAACATTTATGTTGTAATAAACTCCATGAGTTGTTCCACTGTGGTCTAGTTGGTTAGAGCTTACTCTACTGACCAGGTGGGACTGCGTTAGATTCCCGGTAAGGTGAATGTCAAATTTGGATTTTTCAATTTAAATTTGAGACCTAAGACGTGGGTGTTTGTGATTTCAATTCACCTCGAGTTGATCTCGAGTGACTTACAATAAATTCTCATCGAGTTTTTCTCGTATGATCTTTCAACTTTAAAATATTTGGCGCATTGGCATTAGCTGTAATGCCAAATATATTTTGTTAGTTGAAGCAACCTTCACTTCAATGTGGAAAATCTTGGACTTAAAGTTGTATTCGGTCAGAACCAAGTGCCTCTTGTCGTGCTTCTCGCAACGCGTGCATCTTGACAGTGCTGCTTTACGGTTGCGAGCTAAAGCACATAACGAAAGCGTAGGTTAAACATGTTCTGTGCTTTGAAAACAGATGTCTGTAGCGAATACTAAAGTAAGGTACAGTGGTTTGACTTTGTCAGGAATACAGAGATAAGAGATCGGACTAATCAGCGGTGGGCTACCAATACTTTAACAAGGGGCTCGCTTAACCTAAAATCTATTCTCGGTGCTCAGGGGAAGAAGTGATTTTTTATCAATCCTATGCAATTATGTGCAAAACTTAAATAAACAATCGATTTTCACTTAAAAGGTAAACTTATAATATGTAACAGTATGCATATTACCGTAAACTCATCAATGTAAATGACTAAACATGTACTACTGTGTATACTGAATCTGTCGTAGACAATATATGTCAGAAATTGCAGTGATGTACTTCTTCGATCCGAGAATATTGTTTTCCCTTAAATTAACAAGGGGCTTGCCGGCTTTAGTAAAATTTAACAAGGGGCTCGCGCGAACCCCTCCGAGCCCCCTCCAGCCCACCCCTGGGACTAATCAACCCTTATTAAGTTAATAATTAAAAAAAGCAACGATGGACCTGGCTAGAGATGTGCTGTAGAATGTAGACGCTTTAAGGAAATGTAAAATCTGCCTGTATGTATGTATGTATGTAGAAATGTATGTATAATATAAAACATAAAATTATATCATATATTATGGTTTTAATAAAACTATGAATAAAGGAATAGGTTTCTATTATACATGAAATATTTATATTGCATTTCAATTGAAAAAGAACAATATTTCAGTTTCAATCTATACTTAATAATACTACTTAACAATTACGCAAAGTGGATGTTATATTTATATTTGATTAATAAAGTAGATAACATAGTGGTTTTGCATAAAAGAAAACATCGTAAATTGTCTCTAGTAAGAAGAAAAAATTTCACACTTTTTATTGTATTTAGAACAGTGGAGTTAACAACATGTGTGCTGACACAGAATCCTCGTGCAGAGCCAATTTTTTTAAATGCATGCACCTGTTGCAAAAAAATTGTGCGACATTTTTCAATTTTATTTTTATTCTATTTTTTTTCATTCAGACCATAAGTGGGTGCATGTCGCTTTGTAAATAAGTAAGTTAATGTGTCCTTAGCTTAATTAAGTTTTTTATAAAAATGAATTTTGATTCATTAAACTAATATATTTATTTTATGAGCGTGCGCATGATAAAATATATCATTCGTTTTTTGCATTTAAAGCATGCGTTTTAATCATTTAAATATAATTCTTCATAGTTTATATTATAAGCACTTTTTACGATACTTAATGTGTCTATTATGTTGACATTAAAATATACATGGAACAAATAGGAAAGAAAAACGAATACATACAGCATGTTAGTGTTTTTTCTTCTTTTAAAAACGTTTAAGAATTTGAAAAAGAAAAAAGGCAACACTGTGTTCGCAAGCATGCTGTATACTCCCACGACGACCTTTAACTGGGGGGCTAAAAAATTATACATCAATATAATTCATAAAGATAGCCGTCATTCAGTCTAGTAAATTTAACATATTGCTAGAAGAGCCGGTACTCAAACAATTTCAAAGTCAGTGGTGTAGATATATTTTGCATTTAATTTCCTCACGTTACATGATAGATAAAAATACAGATACATACAAATAATGTTTACACGTAGTGCTAACAATGTATTATTGTGATTATAGTTAACTACTCTATGAAAAGTTACCATGAATTATCAAAACAATGTCTTACAATGACAGGCTAATAGACGTGTCATATTTTTTTTGCAACTCCTCATGTAAAATATCCTTGAGAATGAAAGTATTTTAATGTTATATATTGATCAAAAATACTTTTGGTCCATTTTGTGGCTCGATTTTTGTTATCTCTTAAAAGACTCTAGAGACAACGTAAAGCTAGGGTTAATGATATACCTGATATGTTAATAATATTTTTCTGGCAAAACACTTTATATGAGAGATAATTATTTTGTCGAAATCTTTGTTGAATATTTGTATTGGAGCAAGTATCGTAAAACTTTATAACAATGAATGTGAGTCTAGTCATAAATTACAACTTTTTATTGTTTATTTCAGTTTAATTGTATTATTTAGAATTTTTCGATGTGGGTTTTTACTGACAAATTAAATTTCAATGTGTTTTGTCAGACGATAATCGTCCGGTAAAATGGAATATGTTTTGTAATTATAAGTGAAAAACAATTTGAATTTTTTGACAGAATAGGGGCAACATTGCTTTCTATTATATTATTATTAAGACATGTTATTCAATAATTTAAATAAATAGTTGTCGTCAACAATTATTCGATTAACCCGCTTGGTAATTATAATTCCGTGATGAATTATACCTTCTGAACATTGATACATGATGAGATCAGCGGTGGGTTGCCAATACGTTAACAAGGAGCTCGCTTAATCTAAAAGCAATTCTCGGTGTTCTGGGGAATAGTGAATTTTTTTATCACTCCTAAATAAGCAATCGATTTTTACTTAATAAAATTATAATATGTAACAATATACAGTTTGTGGTAAACTTATGAATCAAAATGGCTAAAAATGTACTACTGAAAATAGTATACGATTCTGAAATTGCAGTTATATAATAATTTGATCTGTGAATATTGTTTTTTCTTTAATGAACAAGGGGCTCGCTGGCCTTTATAAAATTTAACAATCAATTTAACTCAGTGGTATGGCTTAGTTTAGAACACTTTCGTAGAAAAAATTTTATTCGTATTACAGTAGAACCTCGAAATAATGGATCCCAGTGAGGGGGTGTCCGTTAAAGCAGTAAGTCTGTTATGTAAAAGTTTTTAATTTAACCTAACTCCGTTTATAAATATTTTAAAGGCTACGACGATGTGTTCAATTATAATTTACGATATTCACTTATTTGATGGAATAATAAATGCATACATTCTCTTAAAAATACATAGATGTATGAATCAGCAGACAATGTTAAAAGCGTCAGTGCTACGATCAGTCTACGATGAGGACAGCATAATGCGAGTGCAAGAAATATGACGAGATAATAAAACGCAGAGCATTGTTTGCATGCGGCGAAATTTTGATTTAGACTAGAGATTACAATACCGGACGAACATATCAATACCGATATTTCAGTATTTCATATTAAACACTTGTTTTGAAAATATCAATACCAGTATAACGAAAAAAATATATATAAAGTAAAAAAATACAACCAATTTAGAACAAAATACAAGGGCGAGTAAATCTAAGCCGATATTTCATAAAACGTATCATAATCATAATCATAAACGAATAATTTTCTTAAATCACTTATTTTAAATACAAAAATATCGGGTTTTTTTGCATGTTTAAAACAGGTATTTCTTCATTGAAAAAACTTCATGAATATCGGGATCCCAGTTTGGGTAATACCGGTATTGCGATGCTCTATTAAGACTTGTATAACATTTTCAAGATGTTTTAAGTCGTTGACCATATATTTTGTTCGTTGTATCGAGGTGATACCAGGAGTGGGCTCGCGCGAGCCCCTTGTTAAATATTACTCAGGCCAGCGAGCCCCTTGTTAAATTAAGAAAAACAATATTCTCAAATCTTTGCGTTATATAATCTATAAATATGCAATATAATTTAATTAAATAAGTAAAAATGTATATTTGGTATTTCTGACTTACATTTTTCAGCTATTGATATTGATTAAATTACGATATATTGCGTACGGTTACAACATATAAGTGTATATAGTAACAATCGACATCTTAAGTGATTATTGCGTATAATTTCATATGAGTGATAACAAATTCACGGTTTTCCCAGAATTTCCCTTGTTACTGTATTGGCAGCCCACCGCTGGGTTATACTGTTCATAACAATACAAGAAACTTGTGGGATATACGAATGTCATTGATAAAGAAATATTCCCGATACTTTAATAAAAGAAAACACACAGTAGTTGCGTATATTCAAAACATATCCCATATTTAACCGTTGAATATATAGAATAGTGTCTTCTTACAATACAGCTATTGGCTAAAAACAGTGAACCATCTCTGATTATATTGTGATCTTATGATGTTTATATTTTAAAATCTTGTCACGGACATGGCATGGTATGTGGGATTGTAATTCGTATTATCGGATATTACGGCAGTGAGAGTAGGTAGTTCAACAGTGGACCATCTTAATTAGTTAATTCTGCAAATAGAGGTCACCATATTTGAATAATATGCTTAGTAAGTATTCATATTTATTTTAGAGACACCCGTATACTTGATATCACGTTCATAGTGATAAATTGGTTGTTAATGATAAAATTACATCAATAAATTCATTTCTTAACCATTTTTGTACAATGTCGGAAAAAACAGTACAATTCTTAGCCAGCATTGAATTAAGATTGGAAAAAAATCTAAGTAGATTATATATATTTGAAGCGTCCAGTATCAAACACGCCCAAGTCATGTTTTTACACGATGTACACGTTTTTATTAATTCCGGTATTGAATTTTAATTCCAACAATTCAATATAATTATGTTTCAATTTCTGAAACATACAAGTGTGGATTCTACCATTAAAAGTGGCCAAGTCAAAAGCATCTTGTTATCATATCGGTCAAGTCAGCAGTGGGCTGCCGATACGTTAACAAGGGGCTCGCCTAATCTCGAATTCTTGGTTCTCTGGAAAAGAGTGATTTTTTTTAATACTCCTATGCAATTATACGCAATACCTAAATTAGCAATCGATTGTATAAAGTATTGTATGATGGCATACAAATATATAAGATTAAATGACATGATTGAATGATTTTTTTGGAGTCG
The DNA here is from genome assembly GCA_031772345.1 of Himalopsyche anomala. Classification (NCBI taxonomy): domain Eukaryota; kingdom Metazoa; phylum Arthropoda; class Insecta; order Trichoptera; family Rhyacophilidae; genus Himalopsyche; species Himalopsyche anomala. Next base: position 21,098,300 of record CM062822.1, on the reverse strand, counting down.
GAATCGTCTTTTTGGCCGATTCCACAGCCTTGCTTAAAATCTGATTGAGGTACGTTTACTGAGAACGCGCCCCCCCTTTCAACTCTAAGTTTTAAGACCGAAAGCCGACTTCTGTGCGTGGGACACGAAGTTTCAATCGCACTGTATGTGGTATTATATTTTGTGGAAGAGCCACACTCAAGGGGCCAAAGAGCCGCGCGTGGCTCGCAAGCCGCAGTTTTCCGTGACATTTTTTTTTTGTTATCTTATATTTTGATATTTTTTAGGGTCTGTCCATTTTAGTGTTTTGACTTGTTATCGTTTGTTCCATATGGACACCGGTTGAGAAACGCTGATTTAGATTCTAGAGAACTGAAACTAATCAGAAAATTGTATTATAATATAAGGGTACCATATATTACTTTTTACTAACCCGTCAATATTATCAAACCCCACCAACTTTGACGACACATTTTTAAATATAAATTATCTTTAGGCATGTTATCATCGCAATATATGTAATTATTAATTTATTCTGACTCACTCAAAAAATATTCAAGAATGACAAACGAGATAATATTAGTTTTAAACATTTTTAATGTTACGTACATGCTACTTATATGCTTTTTAAGAATTGTTGCTAATGAACGGATTCTCCGAGATATTCCACACAAAACAATAATTATGTAGAGCTACTGCGCCTGAACGTGTCACTTGTTCAGTTTTTTTTTGTAAATTTGTTTTGAGCGTAATTTTTTTAAGTACCTACTTATGTATAATCGCTTACCTGTGTCACGAGTGGGCCCTGTCGCTCACAGCGATCGTTTTAGCAGCGTACAGAAAGAAACTTAGTCAGTCGCCGATGAGCGGTCTAATCGAAATATTCTTTCACTGAAAAACTCACACATTTCATTTCCCGCCAAAACAGTAAACTTTTAAAAATCGAAAACAGATTAGTGTATGATTTATGTGTGAAAAATACTGTGCCAGATTTTTAAAGTCTAATATTTATCATTTGTGACACTAATTTTGTAAAATGGAATACATAAATTGTTTTGTTTGATAATTGAGAGAAAAACACCTGGTTTATCAACAGTTTCTAACTGTTTACTTATAAGGTATGTTGAACTGCAATTATTATTATTTCTCATACTATTATTTTTTTTTTATACAGTAAATCATTAATGATTTCATGACACTTTCCATTTAATGGAATTTGTGAATAATTATTTGCTATTTACAAAATAGTTGCACAAGGACATTTTTTGAAATGCTGACTAAATAAATGGTTATTGAAATATTGCATAAAAAAATAATATTTTAAAATTGTTTTCCCCCAAAACATGTTTTTTAAATAAAAAAAAAGATAAATTATTTTACCTAGTTCGCTATCATTATTTTAATATTAAGGAAAATTATTTGGATACCTATTTATAAATCAAAATGGTTTATTTTTGTTTGTATCAAATAAATATAAGTAATATTCTTCAATGATAAGTTACCTAGGTGTATAAAAAACAACTTTACGTGTATTTTTTTTACTGTTTAAAAAATCATTAAAAACGTTATCTGGTGAATATATAATAAGACAATTTATCGCTTAAGAAAATATTGCATAATCAACAATAAAATAATATTTTTACTGAAGTATAACTTTTATCAAAAAAAAAAAATATGTATGATTATTAAATTATGTTTGTTTTTTTAATTATATTCAATTATGAATTTATACTTTTTCGATTATAATTGAATTAAAAGAGTGATATAGTATCACATCGAATCGACACAGTTTGCATCAAAATAACACCAAATTAAAAAAAATCGTTTAATGGAATAAAAATAATGCTCTAAATGCCACTTTAAAAAGTTGTTATGTATGAATATTGAATACGTTTCTTTATTTATATATTAGTTTACTCTATCAATTCCTCAGAATAATATTTATTTTGTCGTCGACTGTATTTTTTATTTGACGGCAGTATAACTTTACTGCTAGTAGAAATGCGTTGATATTTTATGTGAGGGTTGGTGGTCAACAGTATCGATTATTTCTACTCGCTTATTTCAATCCTCTTCCAGTTTAACCAGTCCCCTAACCGTGACACTTGTTTTAGCTCTTCTCAGGTATAACAATTTCTAAAACACAACAATTTACGGATTTTGGAAATTTTGCCCGTTGCCCCCCTTCTCTCTGTGACCCCCTTGGAACACACTGTGATCCTCCGTTGAGAAACCATGCTTTGAATGATTAACAAATTAAAACATATATAGTTTATTTATAATTTTGTGTCGGGATTAATTTAATCTTGTTGGTTTATTTATTTCACGTGAATACTGCAAAAAACGTATTTTTTATTTTTGTTGGTATAGAGCAGTGTCTGCCAAACTTTTTTCCTTTACGGCACACTGATGAATGGAACTAGTACCGCGGCACACCAAGATGCCGCAGATTATCTCCAAGACTCATTTTTTTTAGCTCACAGCTTTTAGGCATTATTTAAAATTAATATTTTTAACGCTTCTTTCACCGCGGCACACCTGAGACTTCTTGCGGCCCAGTAGTTTGCCGCGGCACACAGTTTTGCAGACACTGGTATAGAGCGCAAAATTACTATCTCACATTAATAATAATTGGGTTCAAAATAAAGACGTAAATTTACTTTATTGAATGCAACCAATACGCTAGTAATTTTTCTCGCTATTTACTTTTTTTATAATTGACAGTATTTTATATAATATACGTCATATATTAATGTAATACAAGTTTCTGTAAAAATAGACATTATTAATTCATCGTTATTAATTCTTTGATGTATTGCGTTGACATCTTTTTTAAAAACACTTGATAAAAAAATCACGCATACTATTTTCATTTATGTTGGAATTGGGTAAATTGGTCAATTTTTTTTCCGTTATGATTATAATTATTATGACATCTTCTAAACACAATATTGGAGTGTTGCCAACTAATTACTTACTCACCGTGTATGATGAATAGGCCTCCTAAATTATATTTCTTATTTCTTAACAAATTAACAATCTGAATAAAATTGTTTTGTATTTTACATGCAGTAGAAATAGTTTTGGCAATCAACATATATTATAACATTTCCGATGAATGAAGCAAGGAGCACAGTTTTTTGATTTAAAGTGTAATAAAATAATTGATATATTCTAGACGAAATATTTTTTATAATAAAAATAACTCAAGGTAATATCACTATATTAAAACAGTGCTAGACGTTATTTAAAACTTTATAATAAATGCTGCTGGTATTGTGAATCATTTAATTAAGGTTCTGGAAATTGATAACTTTGGTCGACTCAATAGTCAATACAAGCTCGTCGCAAAATTGATAAATTGTTCATTTTTTTTAGAGATTTTTTAAATATTGTATTTAGCATAATTATAGTGTAAAATGACTACCTTAGCAAAATTTAAATTATTTTCTTAGTTTTGTCGAATGCAAATAAATAATAATTTCTGATAAAGGTTTTCTAATCACATTAAGAAATATGTACCTACAGTGGTTTCATATGTTATCAAGCAATAATGATATAAAAAATACTATAATAGGGTAAAATATCAACTATAGTTCTATAGTTCTGAACTAGTGTATAGAACTGAACTAGTGTATACTCTGAGTATAGAACTATAGTTCTGACGATGGCGTAAGCCGAAATAGCTATCAACCTTTAACTTTTTAAAAACTGTAGAACTGAAATACCTTGATATTTTACCCTATTAAAATGGAGTTCTACCAAGTAAATGCCAAATCAATAAATAAAAAATACTAGTTAATTTATATATTAATAGTCGATTAGGTTCGTTCGTACGTTTGTAAGTTTGTTTGTTTGTATGGTCGCGATTTCGCCTTTTCGATGACGTCAAGAAAGATGGTATTGTAGTGTATTTTTTTAGTAGAAAGAATTTTTTACGTGTTTATGATAAAAAAAATGCGTGCAAATACAAGCTTTAGTTTATAGTCATGATAAAATATAAATACTGCAGAGCTACTGATATATGTCCCGGGGTCTTCTTCTTCTTCTTCGAAATATGTTTGTTTGCATACTTGAAACAGTTGAATTATTCTAAAGATTATAAAATATAAATAATTCAGGGTTGCCGATATATGTCCCGGGCTCTTCTTCTTCTTCTCCGAAATATGTTTGTTTGCATACTTGAAACATTTGAATTATTCTAAAAATTATGAAATATTAATACTGCAGTGCTATCGATATTGGATATAGCAGCTCAGCAGGGCAGCTCAATTACGATTTTTATGAATATATTCTATTATTATAGCTTTTTGTATATTTTGTTTTTCAATCCCGGTGTATTTTAGTTCTTTTAGAGAATTGGGTGTATTCCTAAAAAAATCAGTTAGAGAATAATTACGTCTAGATTTTCTGGCTTATTCAATAAAAAGGCTTGCAATTTATTTTTCACGTCAGTAAATTTTCTGACTATTTAAAAATGCAACAAAAATCCCCCCCTCCCCCCGTTGAGAGCAACGGGCTTACAGCTAGTAGTTATCAATCAATTACGATGCCTGTATTAACATAACCAGTCGAAATTTTATCGAATGTTTATAAATTAATATTCCTCACTAAGTTTTCTTTTTCGATCGTTATTGTTACATAATAAATTATATCTGTCTGGCTTTAATTCAGAAATAAAGTAATCATAAACTTTTTGCATAATATCTCAATAAAATGATGCCAACAAGTGTTGAATGTAAACGCGCAAGGAAGTTTGAATACTTCATAAACAGTTTATTCCCAAATGTATTTTTTTTCATATTTAAATATAATAATAATTAAGCAGTACGCTTATATTGAAAAACGGGTTCATGGCAATATTCCATTACATTATAGTCAATTCAATCATCAGTACTCGTTGGAATTTCTCAATTACAATGATTATAAATAAACATTAAAACATTGACATCAGCATATACAGTGGAGCCCCCAATTACGCGTCAATATTCGGCGCAAATCCCCCAATAGCGCGGACGCATCCCATTGACGTTGCTGCTGTACGTGTAGCCAGGAGGCTGCTGTGCGGTGCATACAGTCAAACTTTGACGAGCGCTATGCATTTTACCACTGGATAACCAAATATTTCTTTCCATATATTTTTTCATTTATTCTTAGTTTTGGCAATTTTGCATTAAAAAAAAAACGTAACCCCTAATTTTTGTATGAGATTCCAATTACGCGACTCCCAATCACGCGGTCACAACTTTCGCTTTATTGGGGATTTTACTGTGTGTACTTTAAAATATCAGATTTGTAAAAATGAACGCGTGTGAGGTAAGGTACCCATAATTATTCAATGATTTCAATGAGTAATACATACACAAAAATCACAGTTTAACGGGCATGGTAATCTGGGCAAAGGAGTGTCCGCTAAAGATGAATGTTTGTTTTATATTAAAAAAGCTTTCACATATACGTGACACCAAACTACCAACTGAAAATGTTGTATGACAGTTTCTCAACGTCAATTTAACTATAAATCGTCTGTCCTTTATGCTTAAGAAGTACGATAACGGTGGTACTTTAACGCAAGCAAACGAGATATAATATGCACGCTACTGTGCGTGACTAAGGACAGGTTAAATGATCGGTCGGCATTTGTTAAAACGAAAGCAACTGTTCGATTATTTTAAGTAACATTGACAGAATGCTTTTCACACAACGGCCGGAATCTTACATGTTTGGTTGTAACGAGGTTTTACTGTATTAAAGGTACTGTGTCTATATATCATATTTGTGTGAAAAAAAACGCGTAAAAATCCATAATATTTATATACATGTTTATTTGTTAAAATTATTTGATCGGAAAATACTCGGTCAAATTTAGCATACTTGAACTACTAATAGTCAAAGGACTCGTAACGCTCGTTACCCATCGGTTGAGTCATTGCTTTAACGTGTATTAATTACTATCGTAGGTATTGTGATGGAAACTAAGAATGGCATCTAAAACATAAATTGTGATGATAAGGCTTAACATATTTAACTGATAGCATCGTATTGCAATGGCACTGAATTATGTTTTCGAATAATATTTTTGCTCCAGCTGTTTTATATTCTTTTGTTTTATTTATTTAAATTAAAGTAAATAAGTGGTGCTGATAAAGAATTTCTGTTAAAACCAAAAACTATCGACTCAATATAAATGATATGAACATCAATATTCTGATAATATAAATAAATTATACTAACTCTCGCGGCTCGGAGACTAGAAAAATACTTCTCTGCCGATGGGGGTCGTTTAGGGACCCCAGTGGTTTCCTCATTATTGGCCTTATTCTTATGAATTTCAAAAAAAAAATAGTCTAAGGGCTTTAAAATATCTCTCTGCATCATTCCTCATACATTTTTTTTTATAAAAATCCGTGTTTTTTTAAAAAATAATCATATTTTAAGACGTCATTTCAGTACAAATATATATTTGCAACTGACGCGTTAAGCCTAGTTATCTTACGAACGATCGCTGATAAGCGGGCGCTTATCTCGTTATCGCATCGCGTTATCGCGTATTTATATAAACTACAAAAGGTCCAAAAAACTATGATATAAGAATACCTTAATTATAAACATTGTATCACCCATATTAAAATAGATATTTAAGAAAATGTGGGTATTGGGGTCGCATTTCTTGAGCTTAGAACCGGAGAAGCTAAGGATGCAGTAAATAGATTCATTATTTAATTAGAACGACTTGAACTAGTTGATTGAATTGACATATACTTAGTAGAACTTTATTGTTATCAGGTAAAAAATAGCAAAATATTTAATTCAACATTTTTTTTAAATCAGTTGATCGCTATTTAGGCGTATGCCTCTATCAGATCTATATTTAAACCAGGGTTATGAAGTTCTGAGGTTTTGTCCAGAGTCGCGGTCGGAAAAATCTTACGACTCAGACCCATTTAAAAGATATATATTTAGTGATCCATAGTGTCCATAGTGTTGCCACTGCATGCTAGGTTGACTAAAGATGATCTGATGGTATAAATATATAAGCTAAAATTAAACGATTGAAAAAATCTTTGTAGTCGGAGTCGTCTTTTTTTATCTGACTCCACAGCCCTGGTTTAAACCTATATTTACTCAGCTGAATATACTGACTTGAAATAGACTTAACGTGGAAGATCATTTTTCAAAAACTCCATAGTCTAAAAATCTATTTCGATTTTTGTTTAATGGAACAATTCAAATAAAATGTTTAACTTTGTGGGTGATTTTTAAATAAAAGCATTTGAAACAAAAAAATATATTACCGCTACAACTTTTAGATATTCACAACAGTGGTGCAGTAACTAAATATGAATTATTGTCTGCTTGTACATAAAAAACATATCAATATATTGTTGACTCCTAATGGAGTTTATCTCAACAGAAGTGTTTCTAAGAGAACTGCTTGTCACTCAACCTCTCTTTTTCCAAAGAGAGTAGAAATATAAGGAAAGGGCTAGGACAGGACAAGTGGTTAGCTAATCGCTCTCGACACTCCCCGTTCATAGGATAGGATGGGTGGGAGGGAGGTATTCAAGACATTACATACAACCATGCCTTTCAACAGAAATTCATAAATCGATTGAAAAATCAATTTATAAAACTGTCCGGACTGGGATTCAAACCCGTGACCTCCGCAGCGGTAGTCAACGACGTTGCCCACTCGACCACAAAAGCGACAATAATTAATATTTAATAATAATACGAACATATAATTTTACCCAACAAAAATGAAACGTTTATAATTAAGCAACTTTAGAAATCATTATAAATGCCATATACCATAAAGATGTTGATGTTATTGCTTGCTATACATTCGAAAAACATTTTAAAAAATATATAAAAAGACAATAATTTTCAAATTGTTATGTTAAGTAGTGTACGGTAATATTTTAATTGCCATTACAATTGGCTTGCTTACGACATAATAAAGTCTAATATTTTTAAAATATTCTGGAAGAAAATTTATAATACAATACATTAATTTATTGAATTTTCATAGGCTTTCGACGTATTGAAAAGAATATGCTATTGGAGAGCACAATAAGCATCGTGAAAGCCCTTGTTTTCACATTTATAGATTTAAAATTCATAGTAACTCAAATATAATATATTTTGCACATATATTACACATCACTTTAAATAAATCACCGAGTTACAAAAAGCACTCTTGAAGTTTTTGAAGTGCATACATAACCAACAATAAATGTTTTTTTATATCCTTAAAATATAGCCTTTGTGTTGCAATGACCAAAATTTTCGAAATGATTTCCACCTCTTATAGGATGCACATAATTTTAAGCTGTCATCCGCCTTACTATATAGAATTTAAGCCTAAGAGTAATATAGCGTAAGAGAAATATAGCGTTCACCGGTCATTTTCGTAAAAAAAATGTCCAGAATGGTTTTTGCAACTTGATGTTTTAAGTAACCGCAATGAAATTTTGAATACATCTGTCAAATGTTACCATTTTTTTAAACTTATCATATTTATTTTTATTTAATTACACAGTTCCGTTTTTGAAATTGTTCTTATCGTGAAAAGATAAGCAATTGTTTCATTAAAAAAAACGACATTCCAAATTTGAGCGGATACGATTGGGAACAAACAATACAGTGTATTGTTCAAAAATGATACTTTTTTCAAATGCCTCACTTCCTTAGATACCTAATATCAGCGGTGGGCTGCCAATATTCTAACAAGGGGCTCGCTTAATCTCGGCCATAATACCTTTACTAATATTAGGAATGATGAAAATCCCGTGACATGCGACCCGCTTGTTTTTTTGTGGCCCACTGATGTTTCATCTTTGAATTAAAATATAGTACATATTTTTTAAGAAATATATTTATGTATATATATATATATATATATATATATATATATATATATATATATACATTAGAGTTCTGCACGGGCCGACATTTAACGAAATTACACGGTCTGAACCCGAAAGACTCAGGCAAGACCCGGCCAGGGCCCGAGTCTAATACCACACTTGTTACCCGAACCCGACCCGAAGCCCAGATTTATACTCCTCAGCCCGAAAAAACCGTTTTTTACAAGTTTACAACATTTTACAATTCTCTATAGAAATGGTAATAATTAAAATTATCATGGTTGACTTATGACACGAACATAGTCTGAAATATTTTTCTGAAGAAATAAATTCTTTACCGGGCCCGGCCCGAGCCCGAATCCCAATTGCTCGTAAGGGTCCGGACCCGTGCAAACCTCTAATATACATACATATGTGAGCAAGCTTTTTGGTTGAATTGCATAATCGGTTCATAGAAATACGCTAATTAAGATAGAAATAGGCTATTACTGATTTTGCGGATTATAAATATTTAGTTAAGATTTTACAAAGGCAAAAGTCGCATCAATTTTTTAATTAGGAATACAACACGTATTGCTTAATATGTACACCGAATCCTCTTTTGCACGGTTTCAAAATAACACGGCCGAATGTATCAGTGGTGCACAAGGTTTTTGAAAGAAGGACCAATTTATTAATTTTCTATTTTTTTACAGGTCTCAGAGGATAAAAGTGTTGAAGAATAATTACATATTACACTAGACGAGAGATACATTCATTGTTAAAAGATGAATTTCCGTCACGAATCTATGCCCGTGAAAATAATATCATAATGTTAAACAATAAAAAATAGGTTTTCTATCGGTGATAATCCAGATTATATACCTTTGCTTCTGCATAATTTTTTCATATATCAAACACAGATTTTTATAGTATTCACTAAAAAAATTGGTAGAAGAACTTTTTATTTTGGGCTGCAAAAAATGTTATTTTATGCGGCCCGCGGCTTGTGCATCACTAAACTACATACAAGGCTATTTTACATGAAACGTATCCGCGTGTAAAAAGAGCCTACTTTAAATTTCATTTTTACTTGCAAACCTAAGCTATCATAATTTGTTTTTTTGCTGTCTGTTCGATAAAAAAAGGTTGTGCATGCCTGCTTTTACACTACGGATTGACAGTGAACACCTTAAATTTTATTTTAATCATTTTAAACATAGCACATGCTTGATTCAAAGTTTGCTTCTTTAATCGTAATTATTTTCTTCACAAACGTTATACCTCGTTCCAAGTTCCAAGAAGAAGGTCATAAAAAATCTTAAAAGAAATGTTAGGACAGTGTCCTTGCAAAAGCAAAAAAGTGCAGAATAACGATTACGGCGAAGGTCGTGAAATGAAAGAAATGTAAACGTGTTAAGTAAATTAGAAAGTAGGTTCATAAAAATGTGATGCCTGGACATCTGAGCAATAAAATATCAAACATCGGCATTTTTAGACAATAGTCAAAAAACCGGCTCAAAAAAAAGGTCCCTTTTATTATGCAACTGAAATAAATGTATGTTAGAAAAAACAAATTGAAGGGCCAACAGAGTCTTATGTTTTATAATGCAATTTAACCGTCCACAGAAATAACATTTAGGTTATAATGTTATCTGAGATGATTGATTTTTTCAACTTAACAAGGGGCTCGCCGGCCGGTCCAAAATTTAACAAGGGGCTCGCTCGAGCCCCCCCGAGCCCCCTCCAGCCCATCCCTGGCTAATACCTATAGATTTACTGAACTTAAAAAAACATGAAGCCTATATTTTTTGTTGTTTAAATACACTTTTGTCAATGTAATGACAATGCAATAATTATCAATAAAAGTAATTTATTCATAATGCGGGGTAATAGTCGCGGTCTACAGAGACACCTATAATTAAGACAAATTATTAAATTGCTTACATACAAAAATTCGTTCGTATTCTAATATAATGTATTTGAAGATGAATTTAATTTTTATTTAAATGTCAACACATATCACAAATCTGCGAAAAATAATTTATATTTAATAACTGCAAACTTCTGTCATCGATTCTTTAGATTTTAACGTCACGTACTAATATCATCCAATTCAATTCAAAGATTTCAATTGCCCATCAACATCAATAATCCGTCAATCGTTAATATTAATGTTCATAATATAAATCATTATACTACTGCGACGCCAAGATAATCACATTTGTTTCCATAAAAAACATTAATACCGATATTTATTTACTATTGTTATATACGGGAAAAAACACACATATAAGCTGTTGCAGAATATCAGCCAATCAATAAACAATTGATCAAGTCTCAAAACAAACGCGAATATAAACAAAAAATATTTCATTTGATCACAAATCAATCACGATAAATAACAATACGTTTTGATACTAGTATTTCATTCATTCCATATTATTTTAATTATTTTCACTGAGGAAATTGACGATATTTACGTCACATTAATACGCCATCTGCTGATTAGTAAAAAATACTTTATTTTAAAATAAAATGGTGTGTCATATGTTATAGATAGGTAGTAGATGTGCAACAACATAATATATGCGTACAATAAACATATTCGCAGTTGAAAAAATCTTCGATAATAATATGAAATGAAAGTGAAGTAAAAAAAAAACTTGTCACACTAGTTTCTACTCAATCGGAAGGCAACTAACAATCTGCATCCTTTTAACACAGGGGTTATCAAACCCGTGTCCGCGAGCGAGCAACGGCGCCCGCCAACTATTTTGAGATTTTCAAATTCCTCGGTGAGCTAAAAAAAAACGAGTTTCGGAGATATTTTGAGGAAATCAGTAAATCTGATTCCTGATTAAATTCCTGGGTTCTGAAATTTTGAAAAAATGTGGTGCTCGCCGCCCTGCCAATATTTCAGATTGCGCTCTAAGGTCCAAAAAGGTTGGTAACCCCTGTTTTAACATATAAAAGATAGACATGTCTTTTACATATGAAGTGACAATTTAGAAATTTCTGTCAATACAAAAATAAACCACATGATTTAAAAAAAATATCTAGAACAGCGATGTCGATTATTAAAATCTCTCAATTTTGAGAAAACTCATCACTCTACTTCACTATAACAATCATTTTAGAGAACTTAGAGAACTGAAGTGGTGAGTTTAAAAAAACGTAGAGATACAAACTTTGCACTATTGGATATAGAACAGGGGTGGAAAAACCGTGGCGGTCTTTTACGTGGTATACAAATGTGATTTTAATATTATTAGTATTTTCTTAAAAATAATTAAAGCACGCTGAAGACTGAGCGTTCGTTTCAATTTGAATACCTCGACACTGTCTGTATAATATATAATAAATTTATACATTTGAGTATATTACCCCCACATTGTAGAAAAATAAATTAAGAATTCATTTATCGTTTTTGTTTTGATGTTTACTTCTTGTTTCATTTTTATGAATAAATAATCAAATTCAAAGAGGTGGGTTTTATAAATTACAACACAAAAAACATCATCCACACACTTACAAATGCAATTTACTGTCAACAAGAAAATATTAAATTATTGTAATTTTAAAAAGTTGTCCATTCCAAATAAGTTTTCTGGTACTGCAAACTACAAACGATGTAGATAACTACCAAATGTCTAATATGTAATGTAATATTCATATTATAATATGAATCGAATGGCGTGTTCTATTTTTTTTTAATTTATCGTACGAAAGTCGATATTCTTTCGTCTATTTTATACTAATGCTTATTTTTAATATTGATCTGAACTTTATGTTTTGACCATATTTACTTTAATAGTTGTATTAAATTTACAAAGAATGTTGTAGTTATTTAAGAATTATTGGCTAGAATTTTAGTGCACACTGTACAGAATACTCCCAGTATGTTTTAAGTTCAGTACAACTTAGAAAACAGTTTTTTTGATCGGTTTATCGATTCCTGTTTGAATACATGGATATTTGTGATTTCTACAAATTCCCTCTCACCCTTCCGATCCTTCAATAGCTGGGCGTAGCAAGAGCGATTTTTTTTTGAATATCAAATTTATGGAGCTTCAAGTACCAGGACGCGCCAGCGTCAAGGTTATTCCAGTCTCCTTCATCGATAAAAATTTTGAAAAATTGTAAATTGCATCCCCTTACCGTCGTTCGCAGACGGAAGGGCGCGATCACTACAGAGATAAGAAGTTAACGGGAACTCCATATGCATTATTTTGCAAATCACATTCCATATGCTTCCTCCATACTATATCCGTACATGTACACACACATGCGGATACATACATACACACATACAGTATACAAATTGTTTTTAAACAAAGAGAGTCATTTTCGTGATGCTAAGTTCGTTCTAAAATTGACAATTTTATACGACATAAGATCTATGGAGGGTCGTCGAGCAGGACTGCTCTGGGTCTAAAGCGATTCTCAGGCAGTGTCTCGTCATAGTGGTGGAGATCAGAGATCGTTGGGTTAGAATGTTTTCCTACCTCGCTGTGAAACTTTTGTGATATTTCACGAACGAACTCGCGGATGGTAGGTATTTTCAAGTCTCTGTGAAGCGAGTGAGCAAGAGCGATAGTTAACCACTAGTCCTAGCCATGCCGTATCCTTCTATCCTCTTTGGAAAAAGGAGGTTGAGATAACGCGACTAGATTTATTAGCTCTTTTAAACTCTTTATAGAACTGATTATTTTAATTTATAATCGTTCGGTTGAGTAAATTCACCACTTTATATTTGAGAAAAAATATACACGAATGTGATTTTCGGTAGATAGACTATCTTTGTATAATATAAAGGTTCATAACCCATAAAGAAGGGACACATTATGATAACCAATTTATGTGGAATCAATATACATCGACTGCCAAATCTGTAAACTGGCAATAATTTAACCATCAAGTTGAATTTAACAATTCCAAAATACACTTCGTTATGTCCTGTTTTTCCTGATCTTTTTTTCGAGTGGAGTTAGCCTGTTTGGAGATAAAGCAGTCAATGTGGAAGTGTGTATAGGAATATCGATTGAATTGTTATTTGCATGGTTGACCTCCATTTTAAATCATATCAACGTAAAGAATAATAAAGTAGGTATTTATTCATTAGTTCACTTCAAATTACTAGACAAATGATATGAACGTCCATGACTACAAGCCGCTTGACAAGTTTGGAAAAAATAAGAAAAAAAAACTTAATCGCTTCAAAATTACAATAATTTCAGATAAATAATTTATTTTATTTCTATGTCGTAAATAAATAATTGATAAGTGCATACAAATAAATAATAATATATGCCCACTTGGTGCACTGTATTCATAATTTAAGCATGGATATAACAATAGAAGTTTTCAAGAAATAAATTTCAAAATGTAAATCAATCAACTGTAAATTGTTTCTATCTTTATATTTCAATACATTTTAAGCGGTTATAAATCTAGCACCGAAACTAGTTTGAATTTATAAAACCGTTCGATTATTTTTTAAGCCTCAAACACGTGTAGTTTTTAAAATAACTAAAATAACAATTTAAAAGCGACAATTCCTACTGATAAAATAATTTCACTTCGCGATAAGACAGAAAAATAAATAGTATACTTATTATTAGAATATTTAATTTAATTGAACGCCATAAACCGTCAATTTCTGATGTGAAGACTTTATGTGTGATGTTATCAATAATAATCAACTGACCAGCTAAAATGTTTTTTGGAAAATAAAATACAATTCACACGGTTGTAGTGGGAACTAGGGTATCCAATCCCGGGATCCCGGGATCCCGGGATTGGGATTAGCTCACCGAGGAATTTGAAACCCTCAATTCCCTATACTTTTCCTCAGACAATCTCCAAACCTTTTTTTTTTTTAGCTCACCGAAGAATTTGAAATCCCCGATTTGCCCCGCGTTTGGATCTATCATCTAAATATTATCGTCCCGTCACAAATATTATCCCAATTGACCGTTTTTTTTAAATATTTTTTTTGATAAATAGTCTTACTTTGACCATTTATGAACACTTCGTGGTACTTCTTTTGATGATTTTTCTAACTCACAACTAAAGTGCCTAAATGAAGAAAACTAGAACTCTAGCTGAGAAACTAAAAACAATTCAAGGCGTTTAAAAAATCTAGTAGAAAAAAGAATTGACAAAACAAAAAGTGTTTGAAGGGTCTCCATTCAAATTTAAGTGCCAAACTGCAAATAAGCAACCTAGTATGTATTAATCAATGAAAACAAATTAAATGGTCAGAATTTAAATCAATTTTTGGTCAGAATAAAAATATGAACGATCAGAATAAAAATATATACGGTCAGAATATTTTGTAACAAATTTTGGTTAAGTTAGATTAGGTTAGGTTTTAGTTAAGACTATTTATTCTGACCATTTAATATAAATTCTGACCGGAAAAATACAAGCCTTTATCAATATATATATTTAAAAAACAGTGTAAAAAAATAGTTTTTTAAAATGAAACGTTTATTTTGGTATTATATGAAGGTTTCCCGCATTTTTTATGGTGCAAAAATGCGCGCTGTTGTTCTATCAAGGATTAACAGGGGACAAGATTGAATTTCATATCTACCTAATCACATATTGTTCTGGCATGTAATTTAATTTAAAAAAACTGACATGACGTGTCAAACTGTCAACATGTATAATTTATTTTGATTTTGTTTGTTTTTTACATTTGTAATTGTAACCCATCATAATGTGTGTAAAACATAAAATTCGAATCACCTTTTTGTCACGCTATTTAAATGAAATATGAAGGTCGGAAGAGATAATCGTTTCACCCGAGAGTGATTACTTTTTTATGTTTGTAATTTTTTTATCATGCTCGATTATAGTCGATTTTATGAACGTACATTTTTATTTTTACCGTGTATAAAACTATTAAAAATTCCATTGTCATTTGAAAAAGTGTCAAAATTATTTAATGAAAACACTAACCAAGTTTGTTAGACAGCTAAACAAAAACTTTTTTCATGATCGTACTGTGACGAATATTGGCAATTAACAATATATTGGGGAAACTAATCATGAAACAATACGGGAAATATTGTATTGATGGTCAACATCTAATCAACCTTCAACATGCTACTCGAATTTTGAACATTATTCTTTTCAAATATATCGGTTGTCATTTGCTAATTTTCAATTACTTACGTCAAATCATTAAGATACAAAAAAAATATATTTATACTAACATTGTTTAAAACAGCACTTCGTTTTTCCATTTCTTATTTAATTTACTGTATTAATTCCATGAATGTCATTCATTTGAAATTGCATAAACCAATACTATAATATAATATTTGAATCATTCAAATTATATGCATTCACACAAGTTTTGTCATTAACGACCCGGGTTTCGCCTTTTGGCATCTTCAGGCGATCAATTGCACGGATGGAATTGAAATGACGTTTAGTAAATAAGTGTATCGTTTTTATATAATAAGTAAATGTATTACTTACTTAAAAGCTATAAGTAGCAACATGGATTAACTTTACTAATGGTTCGAATGCCGTTCAATTATCTAGGGAAATATTTACTTAGCAAATAGTCTTTGTTGGTTAAAATTTTATAAGATGGGAATGTCTACAGATTTAAATGGTGTGTAATTTAAAGAATTATATTTATTTTTATCTAAATTATATCAATACTATTATAATTTAAATTTAATAATGTTCAGTAAAATATGCAAGAGAGTCAGTCGGCCGAGATAAGTTTATTTTGCGTAGAATAAGTAAAAAAATCGAAAAAAAGCTGTACGACTAAACTTAGCCACCAGTGACGTTAGTATATTTGTTTATTCATCATGATTAGTTTATAAAAATAATCTAAGGCGGCATCGTCAATTATTGTTAATTGATTTACGTCTTAAAATATATTTTCTTCACAAAAAGCAGATTCAGTTTGGTCAGAAAAACACATTAAGGTCCTGAAAGCAAATACAGTAGAATCCGTTTATAACGTCAACGCTAACAATAACCAACCGTTTTTAGCGACGTAGATGCAAAGCCTCAGGTTTGGGTTTAGTGCAAATTACTATGAAAGTCAATCCGCTTAGTGCGATGTCCGGTTAGTAAAAAGTAATTTCGTCGATTCCTTGGCCGTCGTTCTATCCGGATTCTACTATACATAATATTTCGGCCTTTTAATTATAATAATATAATCAAATTTCTTAGTATCCATTGAATGACGATGTAATTTCTGGATAAGTTTTTTTAATTGAAGAAACGAATTCAATTGTATGTATTGTGAATTTAAAACAGCTATTTTAAATTGACAATAAATAATTGATCATTTTATCTTTATTTTAATAAAAACGAAACGAAAATACAGGAAAAAACGTCAAAAGAGATTTGGCGTTTCTTTAAAAATCCAGCAGTGAATTAACAGCAGCTGATGATTCGTACATACTTTTATAGTATGTAATGGAATGAACGATAATAATCATTATTAGATATAAAGCTTCATATAACTTACATTCTTATTTAACATTTTTTTTAATTATGTTCAATTATTAAACTTTTTATCGGTAGAATATTTTATGCCAGTTCTCAAATTGAAAAATGTAATAGTTTAACTTCTGTAAATCGTGTTTATTTTTAATGAAAGCAATGTCTTTCCACCAAGCATTGGTGGTTTTTATTTGGAAAATTTTACGAGTGTTACTTTGTAAATTACTGTTTTTAAAATAAAACGATTTATTCGCTGGGCCTTACTATGTCACATAAAAAAATTGGCTCCAATCGAAACTTTTCTGGGCTGTAAATGTGTAAACAATGATAATTCGCTCTCAGTTGCTCACGATGAGAATAAAACGTTTAAAATAAAATTGTCGCATTTAACGGATATAAGAAAATCAGAGGCATATTTAATTCAGTAAAACAAGCATATTATTCTATTCAAGAAAACAATATTATTTATTGACAGTGAACACCTTCACTGTCAATACTTGGTGGAATGGCATTATAATAAAAATAATAAAACATTTTTAGTACTTTTTCCACAGAAAATTTATTGGATCAGTACCGGTTTCGCACATTGCGAGCATCATCAACTGATAAGAAAACACTTTTTATATATTCAGTTGATAATGCTCGCAATGAGCGAAACCGGTCCTGATCCAATAAATTTTATGTGGAAAAAGTACTAAAAATGTTTTATTATTTTTATTATTTATTTTATTATTTATTTAATATGCCTAGAAAATAATAATATGCTTTTGTAGAAAATAATAATAATATACTCGATTAAAACCAAATGCCACTTATTCAACGCTTGCATTCCGCCGGTACTGCTTTACGGTTGCGAATCATAGCAGCTGACGAAGACTCAGAAAAACCGTATACTGAGCTTCGAGAACAGATGCTTGCGTCGGATAATGGGGGTGAGGTGGTTTGATTTTGTGAGGAATTCAGAGATAAGGGAGCGTACAAGACAGCGTCCTGTCACGTCAGTGGTTATGGAAAGACGTTGGAACTGGCTGGGTCACGTGCTACGGATGCCTCCGGAAAGCCTCAATCCTGCCTGCCCTTTCTTTCGACCGGTGGGATTCCGGCGTCCC
Organism: Himalopsyche anomala; assembly: GCA_031772345.1. Taxonomy (NCBI): domain Eukaryota; kingdom Metazoa; phylum Arthropoda; class Insecta; order Trichoptera; family Rhyacophilidae; genus Himalopsyche; species Himalopsyche anomala. The sequence continues at coordinate 21,079,879 of CM062822.1, read as the reverse complement.
GGACGTCCGTCGGGTACTATCCATAGGATGTACTCGGCGGAACTGAGGAATGCTGGCATGTCATGGGAGGAAGCAAAGCAATTGGCAGGAGACAGGGAAACAGGGAGGTGCCGAGTGGCGGCCATATGCTCCACATAGGGAGCGAACATGGCCAAAGAAGAAGAAGAATAATATGCTTACGTTACTCAAAAAAATATGTACCTTAGAGATTATTCAACTGAGTTTTTTACTAAATGTTTTCTGGTATCTTTTTAATGTACTGTTAGATTTCATAACAAATCAATTCATCATAGACCGACGGTTTTTCACCCTCCATATTCAACCATATTCACTCTTGTGTAAAGTAAAAGTGTAAAGATTATTATGATTATTAACAAAAAAAATTGCTGTACGCGAGGGTAAGGAAATACGGATGAAACCGAGAAAGGATTATTCGTTTTCTCAACTAAGGTCAATCCTATTTTTATGCGATTTCGAAGTTATGCGGTTTTTTATAAATGAATTAAAAAAAAAATGTCTTGTATTAACGTATAAAATATTACATCAAGATCACGTATCGTTGTATTTTGGATAGAATAGACAACGAATCATTAACACTAACCAAAATTTGGAAAAAAATACGTTTTTTTACAGTTCAATCATGTTGCATCTGCAATCGCTGAATTAAGTCTTGGTACTTGGGTGTGTTATAGTCGCTTTCAGCTAATATCGACGATATTAGCTGAAATTATTACACACGAACATTGCGGAGAAGGGTTTGATACCTTCAGCGAAAATGATATCGACCAATTACTTATGGATAATGCTATATGTGACAATGATGTCATTAATTTAACTTTAACTATTGACAAAAAACCAAAAAATGATGAAAATCCGAACAAACTCTGATCATTAATTTCATTGTTAGAAAAAAAGCCAACACAGAACCATGCGTAAAGAATTATCGTCTTTTGAAATCGATTTATTTTTTATTAAAAAAAAAATGTTTTTACGCGGTTTTTCCCCTAATCTCCTAAAAAAATGTATACTGTTCTGGGTACATTTTAACTCGCTGTTTCAAAGTTATGTGAATTTTAAAATTCATAGAACGCACCCCCACTTTTTGTATGGAAGTCAAATCTTTTTTTATGCGACATTTCGTGGAACGCATCTACCGCATATAAGGAGAATTGACTGTATATACATTTAAATTAAAGTAAAATCCTTGTAATATTTACAAGAAATTACATTCATTTCACAAATACGCTCAAATTTCGAATGTGGTTTAGATGTTTTTTTGCAATAACATACATAAAATTTTGTGTTTTTCTAATGGAGAAAAAAAATGGTGAGTTTATTTAATGAGTTAGCACGTAGAAAAGTTAGTTTTATATCTTATAAAACTAGATGTTATCTGCAAGTGGTCAATAATTGAGGATAGCCAATAATAGTAGCTTTTACCCTATATAACTTTGTAAAAATAACAATGTACCAAAGTTTCTATTTCGGGATTCGAATCAAACCCCGAAACCAAGTTGACGAAATCTCAACAACGTTGAAAATTCAACTACAGAATCAACAGTATTGATTAGCTATATTCTATAATAAAACATAATATTTTCTGTGATAATGCTTTGTTTTATGCTTTACAATTTCACACCATTCTTTATCTAGACTGATCAAACACATCGTTATTAAGCATTACTTAGCGTATGCAATCTAACGTTGTGTTTGTGCGTATGGTATCACCAGTGGCGGATTGTGAACTAAAATCTTGGGTGGGCTAGAGAAAAGTTTAACATTGTATACTCTTTACGAAATGGTGTATGTTTCCACTTCAACTTATACATTAATCTACAAGCAAATTAACAAATACTACGACACTACTGCAAAGCATAAATTATTGTATAATAAAATCAAAGCTAATGTAAGTAAGAAATAATAGAATAGTAAAAACTGGACCTCAAATTCGTCTCCTTCAAAGTGAACTAACATGTACAAAAAGCCGTACGGAGGAACTGTCATCAACTGTCATACAACACAACGAGATTGGTATTTGTGTTTGTATGTATGGGCTAATCTAATGTAGCCCCTGACGTCTGACAGAAGCCTGAAACTTTAAAGCGCAGTCGTGTACGTTTAGATGACGTTTCCGGTGGCCAATGTGAATAAAATACAAAAAAATCTAATAGTGCTTGATTGCGCCCCAGTGTAAACAAAGTACTCGGGGTATATTATAGTTAGCCCGAGTCTTTGTGATTATTATTAATACGTAGGCGTCGCCAGACTGACGTCACGTTGCCTGTTCTGTATGAAGTAAGTATAGGGTTATTGCTTTTTTTTATGCCAGCTCGGCTTAAAATTGTAATACAAAACACAATCGAGAGTATTATTGTAGATAGACATGGCATTGTCTTATATTGACAGAGGAAAATCAAAACAAAGACATTGTATTAATTTGGGAAAGGTTAGTTACGCTTATAAATGTATTTTTTTTGTTCAGCGGCCGAATTGCTGTTCATTTTTGTTCAGCCATCTAAAATTTTTTTTCTACACATTTTGGGTGAAAAATGAAGGTCGGGCTAAGCCCACCTAGCCCAGCACCTAGAACCGCCACTGGGCATCATTGTGTCGTTTCCAGCTATGATTGTGTAGTACAAATATTTTGCTATTTTGTATAAGGGATATCATTTCAGAGTTAACTGTTTTATTTGAAGAAATTATCACAGCAGATAAGATAAATTTATTGTTACACAAAGATGCACACTGTAGTAAATTTTCAGAATCAAGATTTTCTACATACGTTGGTTTCATTTATTTGTCACAATAAAAAAAATGTACTTACAGTCTCACAGGTTCAAAAGTCCCAGTACGAATATTTATTTTTTCGATCAATTTATCGATTTCCGTTCAAAGGTATGAATAGATGATTGTTAGAATGAAAAATTCTCTCCCACCTCATAAAATAATGATAAGTTTACCGCTAGCATTGTCGTGGCATTATTCTTTCCATCTCTAATCTCTCCGAAAAAAGCAGCAGAGTAATTAATCAATCAATTCTCGTAGAAAAACTTATGTTGAGATACCTCCATCGTTCCATCAGAAGATATACCGGTTTGGTTAGTCAAATAAAATAGGTTGAATTTGATATCTTGGTTATTTCACAGATTGTGTAACAACATATTGCGACACGTGTTTCGTCTCTTTCTATTTATAAGTGTTACTTATTTGATTTGAACGCAACTGCTACCGTGTGGGACCTGACACGTTGCCACTTCCAATGACTTAAATACATGATCGGTAATATATAAAGGTCAAAAAATATTTCGATGTAAGAAATTAATTTGATTTATATCGAATTTCAAAAGTCGTAATTAATGTCAGACTTTCTTCAAATTTACAGAAAACAACCAAGACTTTGTTTAATCATTTTTTTTTGTTTTATTATTATAATACGAATATCACATTTAGAATCTAAATAGTCGTTGACGACTTCGAACGCATTTTAATCTATAATTTGACAGAAAAAATAGAATTGTACTAAAGACGTCTAGAAGCAATTATTTTATCATAAATCATTGACGGACTCTACGAGATGATTGGTAATTGGATAACACAGGTCTACAATCAAACATTATTTCAACAGTCGTAGATTTTTTCTTTCTACAGATATTTCCCAAAATAAACAAATCTGAAAATAGCTATACCGTATAAAGTTGTAAGTTTTCATATGTATGATTACGTTTATTATTATCTTAGTTACGCTGTAATCCTTGGCCCACTAAAAACAATTAAAAGATAAATTTGGTACAAGTCAAAAGTTAATTGACCAAAATGTGATTCATTACGTAGCCACAAAATAAATATTATAGCTATTTGAAAAGCAATTTTAATAGTTTGAGTTGAGCAGTGGTTTTTTAAAGTTTGTGGTCTTATTAATCATTCCATTTTATACTTTAAGGATTGTTTGTACTTAAAATAATTTATGTTTAAGTTTAATAAATTAAATGATGCAAACTATCACATTTTTTCTGGATTTAATTTTCGGTGAATTTTTTTGAAACGGGAGGTTAATTACGGTCGATTCAAGCATTTTTACAGGTTTCAACTATCTATAAAGAAACAATAAATATCTCATAAATCATATCGAGCGCATTAAAATCTTCACGACACACTGGATTGAAAGACACACAATATGTACTTATGGTGTATAACTTTTTCAGTTAAATGTGGGTAGTAAAGCAAACTCAGTGGAGTAGCTAGAAATTTGGGGCCCTCACGCAAAAATTATGCAAGCCCCGCCATATAATTTGATATATTGAATATGTAGATATTTGGGCTCACAAATTAATAACATAGAAATGTTGTAGGGTGAAAAATCGTATTTGATTTTAAAAGATGAATATAATTATTATAAAGTGTAATATGGTTTTAATAATAAATAATAAGAGAGGCGTGATTAAAAAACTGGATAACCCATATCATGTGATATTTTTGAGTGATCTATTTTATCGACGACAGAAGATTATTTTTAACCTTATTGAAATAAATCTTTTGAATTAATACATTTACACTTAGTGGGCACTGGCACAGGTGATTCAAAATGTAATATTCAATAAATGTAGTTGATTTTAGCTAAAATTACTAGGTTCAATCACGGGAAATCTGTTTAAGGTGAAAACAATGTCCTACTGTAAAAAAACTAATTAAGTAAGAACTCCGTCAAATTCATTTGGGCTGTACAGGTTGAGGTTGATTATCTCCAATATACACTTTTCATGGCTATTTATTTTTTCCACCGGAACCGTTATATATAATCAAACATACAAATGTAGACAAATGGACCGAAAACACAACACGTTATCACTAAGCCGCGGTTATTAATTATATATAACAGTAAAAATGAACTTCGTTTGGCATTTGATAAAAAAAAATAACAATTATTTGGCTCAATGTTTTTAAAAGTAAATCATATTCTATACTTGGCGTAGCAGGCGAATACTTCAATGAGAAGCACATTATGCGAACTTTAATTCTAGGGTGGCTAGTGCGTTGATCACGAAAGTATTTTTTGACGATCGCGGAGTTATAAAATTTTATTTTTCTGATAGAATTACAAGCCATATTCAGTCGGTCGCCATCAATAATTTTATCAACTAGTCGCTATTAGAAAAGAAAATTTGGCCATCCGTGCTATGTACTAAACATATTTTTGTATTTAGACGACGTTAACACCTCCTTTCCAAAACTCGCACACACCTTAAAATAATAATGAATTATACATTATTAAAACAGGAAACATAAGAATGGGGTCTGATGATTGATAATTTTGATGGCTTACATTTATGTGAAATAATATACTTAATATATCGATTATCCAAAGAAATGTCGTTGGACTAATTCATAATGATATCACTTTTGGAAGGTTAGCGGTAGTATTTATATTAAAGAAGGATATAAAATTACTTCACAAGGCACATTTGAAATATTTATACTAACCGTATTAAATAAATTTAAAAATTCAAGCATTTCAAAATCCATGTAAATGTTTATATCTGCAGTCAAAAATCTGGACCACGCACTAGACAAAACTTTTAAAACTTGAGAACGTCTGAAAAAATCATTATTGTCTCCGTTTGGGTCATTGCTTAAAATATAAATGTATCCTTGTCTTTTAATTGAAGTGTCAAATCATTGAGCTTAGAAATAAAGTATGGTAAATTTTACAGCAAATTGTCGTTCTTCAACTGGTCAATTGAACTAATTACCCCTAGATTTAAAAGTGCCCTAATACCGAAATTCAAGTCGTTCAATCAACAAAAAAATCCCCATATCTAGAGTACATACATATTAGTGCAAAAATATCCATCCTGATTTCTTTACTAAACTTGTAAGCCAAAAATACCAATGCGATATAACGAATTAATTTACAAGGGTTTTGGAGTCGGGTAAATAAAACGACTCTGCTTGTGGCTTTAAATTAAAAACCGAACCCGTCTCCGAATTGATTTATTTCAATCATTTCTGTTTAACTTACATATGAGCCATTGAGAATTGAAGTGAGCCAAGTAGTAAAATAGTAAAACTTTTCCATTTGACTTTTAAGTATAATCACGTCATTACTTGTGTTGTGTTTGTTTGTTTGCTTGTGATGTTTTAATGGCTTTAATATTTTTATTTTAGGGAGATAGCGCTATTATAGTGTGTATTTACTGAGATCACTTCACTTTCACGATACTTTATGACATGTAGAATATTATCTCACTTGGCTCACTTTGTCTCTTAGGTGCTCATATATTCATACCACCGGGTCCCCTTTAATTAACCTAGTATGCAGTGGCAACACTATGGACTGTTGTGGTTTGAATACACATCATTATATGTATTTTTAAAAATAGGTGGAGCCTTAAGATTTTTCTGATTTCACAGCCCTGATTAATACAATTTTAAAAAGCAGATCACTATAGTTTCATTTGCAAATACGTTTAACTTGCGTAACATTTCCAAATATCAATTTACTTTATGAGCGTATTTGCAAGGTATTCCATAAACCGATGCGCCTTTTTGCTTTTACTGATCAGTATAAAATCATTGTCAATTTTTAAGTATTTAATTTCACAGATCCGTCAATCTGACATTTTTAGAAATTTATGGTTAGAGCAGACGATAATTGACACCAAAATAATAAAACCGTTTCAAAGAGACTTCGCTTTAAAACAAAACTTATTCAGTTATGTTGCATGGTCATTTCATAAGGTTGGAATAATAATTATTTTAAAATCATAATATTAATAATCGTAGTGTATTATTATCGTTGTGCATTTATGTAAATTTGTTAAACCGGGGAACGTTTAATGAATACATACTAAGATATCGAAGACCTATTTCCATATTCCTACGTGAAGAGCTATATTTCTATGAGGGCTCTAGTACCATACATATTATTTGATTAAATATAAATAATATATGATCTCGGTATCAATGCATTTATTATAGGGACTTTTCGCATTCAATGAAATAAAGGTATGGGTTATTAAACTTTTTATACGACAAAATTTTAAAATATTCGAATTCGAGATTGGTTCAAAACATTTTCTAACCTCATTAAAATATTGATTGGAAAATATAAATTCATTTTAAAAATATACATAATACATATTGTGTTGTTTTTCTTCGGCTACTGTTTTGCCATAAATAATGACTTCTAATGATTTTATCTGAGCAGTACATATTTTGCAATTCATTTTAAAAAACACTTCAAACCCATTGTTAAAAAAAACTTAAAGATACAATATATTTTATGGCTATAATCATGTTGTAAAATATACTAATATAATGTTGTGATAATGTGTTTTTAATCATATCACTGTATAGAATTCAAAAACAGACTTGTACTGATCAGCATATTTTCAGAAATATAGTATTCTAATAATTCATTCGTATAGTTTGTGGAAGTGTTTTTTAATGCTACCATATCAAACAATGAGATTCTTTTTATACTAACGTATACATCGCACTGTCAGTGTATTTTACCAGTCGTAAGAATGAATTTGTCATATTATATATAATGTAAGAATATAATATTATAGTAAACCCATTTAAAGTTTTCAAAAACAGACAAACTTATTTTATATGGGAAAACATGATCTCTTTACACAAATTACTGTAGGCTTAGTTTCTTTTTTTTATACAGGAAAAATGGATAAATTTTAATGTCAATTTAAATGTGATCAAATAAAATGTGCGTTGATTCAATTCAATACATAATTATGTTTTATAAATATTGAGAAAAAAGTCACGAATTCAACAGTTTACATACCTAAAAAATGATAAATACAGACTTACGGCAATATTTTACCAGGGGTGCGATGCATAAAAAACGAGGCGTTGAAAGCTTTTATGTTGTAATGAAATTACTTTAATGTAAAATGATTTTTTTTATTCTATGAAAAAGTAATTACTCATAAATGGAATACATATAAAAAGTTTTGGTGCGGAATGATAAATATGGGCACAGATAAAGTGAGCGTATAAACACTCTGAACCTCGAAATAGCCCTTAAAAAAATATTATTTGAATCTGTATCGATTTCATATGAACACGCTGCAAAAACAGAATATTTATAAACGTGCATGCCGTACCGAAATAAAATAATGTTTTTCGCATACAGTATGCGTTGTAAAATCGTAAAAAAAATAAAACGTAGTAAAATCAATGCAAATATTTCTGTAAGATTAATAATTTTTATTTTGAAACGTAAAATTATTATTTGTCGTGCTATACTTGTAGTATAAATTATAGGCAACAGGTGAATTTGAAGTGTTATTTTTTATAACTTAGAATTTTATTGCTATCTCAATTTGTTTTCGATCCCAACGTTGTGGAGTAGATTTATTTTTTAAATGATTCCTTTATTTTAAAGCTTAACCAGTTATTCACGTACTCATTTGCAGTGGCGGCCGGTCAATGTGGCATTGGATCAATGCACCCCTTGCATATGCAGGGGCGGTAATATTTAGTGAGATAATATTCAAACATAACATTTATACCATTCACTTATTTTAAATTCTTCATGTATTTATTGTCTAAAATAAAACATTTTTTAGAACATTTTATTTTATTTTATTATGGACAATAAATACATGAAGAATTTAAAATGAGTGAATGGTATAAATGTTATGTTTAAATATTAACTCATGAATTTTACCGCCCCTGCATATATATGAAAGGGGTGCATTGATCCAATGCCACATTGACCAAAAATTGATATATTCATATTAATAAGGTAAATTTCCTTTTTTTAATTCAATTTTATTTAGTGTGCCGCGGAAAAAATCCCATTCACCAGTGTGCCGTGAAGTAAAAAAGTTTAGCAGACACTGGTCTATTGTCTAGTGAATAATTTTTGTTAACTTTGAAGTATTTTTCAAATACAATTAGGATACTATTTATTTTTTGGTATCCTGAATTGATTTTTATACAAGGAAATATATTTACCAGTGGCGGTTCTAGGTACTGGGCTAGGTGGGCTAAGCCCGACCTGCATTTTTCACCCAAAACTTTAGATGGCTGAATAAGAATGAACAGCAATTCGGCCGCTGAATAAAATAAATACATTTATAAGCGTAACTAACCTTTCCCAAATGAATATAATATCTTTGTTTTAATTTTCCTCTGTCAATATAAGACAATGTTACGTCTACCTACAATCATATTCTCGATTGTGTTTTGTATTACAATTTTAAACTGAGCCGGCATATAAAAAAAAACAATAACCCTATAATACTTCATAGAGAACAGGCAACGTCACGTCAGTCTGGCAACACCAAAGACTCAAGGGCTAAATCGTTCAAGCCCGTAACCAAAGACAATTTTTCTTTACACTGGGGCGCAATCAAGCACGATTAGATTTTTTTTGTATTTGTATGTACGGAAACGTCATCAAACACAAACGATTGTGTTTCAATCTGTCAAGCTTCTGTTGATCGTTGGGGGCTTAACTGAATCTGCCCATTACGCATTACTTATGCATTGAAACACAAATACCAATATCGTTGTATTGTATGAAAGTGACAGGTATTGACTCTCACTGACAGTTCTGTATTGCTCTTTGTATTTGTTATTTCACTTTGAAAGAGACGAATTTGAGGGTTCCGTATTCTATAATTTCTTAGTTACATTAGCATTGATTTTATTATATAATAATTTATGCATTGCAGTAGTGTCGTAGTATTTGTTAATTTGCTTGTAGATTAATGTATAAGGTGAAGTGGAAATATGCTTTTCTCTATCCCACCCAAGATTTTAGGTCAGGAACCGCCACTGCTATTTACCAATTTTTAAAATTTCAGTATATTTTTTTACACGGGAGTTAAGTGTATATTGCATCGACTTTAATAACTTGGTTGAGGTGCTGAGTGACGTTTTAGGATAACTAGCTGTAAGCCCGTTGACCTCAACGGGGGATTTTTGTTGCATTTTTAAGTAGTCTAAACCTATTTATTGAATAAGCCAGAAATTCTAGTAAAAGAAATATATCTCGGGGCATATATCGACAGCCCTGCCCTGCAGTATTTAAATTGTAAATTATTCAATTTTTGGAATAATGTTTAAGTTTGCTAACAATCATTTTTCGTAGTAGCAGAAATTGACCTCGGGGCATATATCAACAGCCCTGCAGTATTTAAATTGTAAATTATTTAATTTTTGGAATAATGTTTAAGTTTGCTAACAATCATTTTTCGTAGTAGCAGAAATTGACCTCGGGGCATATATCAACAGCCCTGCAGTATTTAAATTGTAAATTATTTAATTTTTGAAATAATGTTTAAGTTTGCTAACAATCATTTTTCGTAGTAGCAGAACCGTCTTTCTTGACGTCATCGAAAAGGCGAAATCGGGGACCGGACAGACGGAAAGACGGACATTATCGACTATTTATATATAGATTCTAGAATCATACAAATTGAGGTGGTGTCAGTATAAAATTATATATTCAAACTAAAAAAATGTTCCGTAAGAAGTTTATTGATGTTTGGCAGGGTCTGTGGTTAATCAATTATCACAAGCTTAAGTTAATATAAACGTTAATTCTCAGTGGATATAGAGCAAAGAACGTAAAAATGTTGATATTACTTAAATTTGTGAGATTAGTCTTAAGTTTTAAAAAATGTGATTATTTTTATAAATATAATGCATCTGCATGACAAATTTACATCTTACACATTAAAAGTGATATAATGTAGATCAGTGAGGCGCATGTTTTTACTTTGAATGCTATTTGTGGCACTCTGAGCTTTTTTTTTAAGTTAAAAAATATCTATAGCTTAAAAGATATGATGCTTTATTAAAATAATATTAAAATTGTATGTTAATAATACATATTTTTATTATTTGCTTACTTTTTTTTTTGTTATAATTTAATACAAATTGTGATTTAACTAACCAATTAACTTGTTTATACAATATGGCGAGAAAATAAGTAACAAATTGTTGTGAAATTGACTTTTCCTTCGAGTGGCACTTTACAAATTTTACAATGGAAAAGTGCACTACTGATGTAAATTGTAAATATCTTTAGATGCCGACAAAAGATATTAATAATTGGAAATCTTTCTCACAACAAATTTAATAAAACGTACGTTCATAATAATTATCAGGGCTTCGAACCGAACGGAACCGAAAACTGTTAAAATCGTTACTTTTGCCGGAACGAAAACCGGAACCGAACCTACTATTTTTGACAAATCGGTAAATCACTATAGGGTTTTGAGATTTTCAAATTCCTCGGTGAGCTAAAAAAAAAACGAGTCACTGAGATATTTTGGGCCAATCGGTAAATTCCTGGGCTTTTGGATTCGAGTTGAACCGAAAACCGAAATCCGTTATTTTTGCCGGAACGAAAACCGAAACCGAACCGATATATATATTTTTACTTGAACCGGAACGAAAAAAATAGCGGTTCGAAGCCCTGATAATTGTTAATATATTATAGATATCGAACAAAATTTAGGTTTAAGAAAAAAATATTGAAAATTAAATAATTTTGTTTGTTTACCCATGCACGTATAGTCGCAGTCTACAGAGACACCTATAATTAACACAAATAATTAAATTGCTGACAAACAAAAAAATGTTTAATTGATAGAATCTACATAGATTAATTGGATTTTCAAATCATCTTAGTCGAGCTAAGCAGTCCTTATTATCATATTGTAATAAAGTTTATTTGTAAATAACGAACAAGGAGCCAGTGGCGTGCTTAAGCAGATTTTTGTCAATAAAAAATCACATCTCAAACAAAACGCACTATTTACTTTTGAAAAAAATATGAAACGTTAACAAAATCAAATACATAGGAATTACATTAATTTTAAATTTTTTCAGCATTTATTGGATATTCATACCTAATTAATTTTTTAAATAGTATCTGTCAAATGGAGAATTTAAAAATTAAAACATAATGTAACTATCGATATATTTCATTTTGTTAATGACAAATATTTTTTTCAAAAATAAATAGAGCGTTTTGGTTGATATGCGATTTTTTATTAAAAAAAATAGGAGGTCTCTGCTTAAGCACGCCACTGGCTCCCTGATATTTTTTTACAAATAAACCTTATTACAATATGATGCTAAGAAATTCTGACTGGGATGATTTGAAAATCCTATTAAGCTAGATTCTATCAATTAAACGATTTTTTCTATACAAGCAATTTAATAATTTGTCTTAATTAAAGGTGACTCTGAAGACCGTGACTCTTACCCTTAAGGATGGTGTGATAAATGAGCTTCTATTTGCTCTTCTTCACCTTAGAACTGAACCCTCTTGTTTCTCGAGAGTTATCTAAGGTTTGTTTCTATTATATAATATAAAAACGAACAATTATATACAATCTGCCATAATATTTTCTTTTTTCAAACTTTTTCCAGAATTTGGTTGGTGTCAGGGGTTTATCTGACTAGATGAAAATGAAGTCTGTCACAATTGGATTAATATTTTTTGCAGTATGCACACAAATTTCAAACAGCATGGCTGCCATTATAAATGCAGATGGAGAACCCATTTTTGAATTGCTGATCTTACATAATAATGATATGCATGCACGCTTTGAGCAGACTTCTCAACTATCCTCAACTTGCAATGATGTCGACAAAGAAGCAGGAAAGTGCTATGGTGGATTTGCGAGGGTTGCCAATAGGTATGTACTTAATATTTGAAAGATGTGATTGACATTTATAAGAGAACGTATTTTTTTTATTTATTTATTTATTTAATACGACTGGGGGAGTGCATTCTGGTAGTGTTGCCACATGCCTAAATTTTCTTATATCCAGTAGATATAAATTCTCCGTTCGACATTTTTTTATAGCTCAAAGGGTAAAATTGGCGAGTTAATAGAATGAGCTTAAGCATCCATATACAGAGCCGGCACTAGTAATTTAGCACCCCAGGCAAGATTCAGTTTTTTTCGCCTTAGTTATAAAATTCCTTTAGGCGCTTGGACATTTGACCACCTCTACAGATCTTTCCAGATTTACTGCTATGGGCAGTCGCATGCTCCGCTTACACATAGCACCAGAACTGTCCTTATCCATTTATATAAATCAAATTCGTACATTGTATTTTGATAATGGTTAGATAAATAAATAAATAAAACTGTAACCAGCGATTTCCAACATAGTAGGCGCGCCTCCCTGGGGAGGCATACACTATTGCAAAGGGAGGCGCGAACAGTCCAAAATATTTGTTCAAAATGTCTGAATTCAAACTTCAAATAGAAATTGATAAATTGATTGAAAAAATTTTGTTCGTACTGGGACTCGAGCCCGTGAGATTCGGTACGGAAGTCAACAATGCTAACCGATGTGCCATAGGACCCACATAAGGATATTTCTTGTACTGACATTTAAATCATATTGTTTTTCCAAGAACAAATTGACTATCAGCCAATTTCATACCCAATAATTTATCACATCTGGAATAAATTGGAAATCTAATATTTCCATTGTTTTTATTCCGTAACTAAACTCGAACATATGAAACGAGTTCTCATCAGTGCATTTAACCATAAGTCAAAATGCTTTACGTGATAGCATATTGTTTATCAATCAAACAAATTTTGGATATTACTTAACCTTATTTGAAAAATATTGAAAAAATTAAAGAGGTTACATTTCAAAACAGACACTGCGTATTCTTATGAATTGAAGTTGGGAGTAATAAAACAACTCTTGTAATAAAATACAATATTAAGTATGATCTTAATGATTTCAGAATAAGAGATGCACGTAGTAAAGCAGCAAAGGGCGAAGGGCCGCCAGTACTATACTTGAATGCTGGTGATACATACACCGGTACAGTATGGTTTGCTGTATATAAATGGAAAATTGCAGCTGATTTTATAAATCTGCTGCAACCAGATGCTGTAGTAAGTTTACATAATATTTGTCAATTTTGATAACTTTTTATTCCACTGAATGTGTTATAAATTAAGACATATGTTTTCGCTTCTTTGGGAATCATCTTCAGACTAACTATTGTAAGATTATTTATAACTAGACTAAGCTCACTAAGCACTGATTCTAATTCTCATTTCATAAATTAAAAAGTAGATATATTTATTTTTGTACTGAAAATGTATTTCCATAAGGTAACCGCAAAGACTTTTTTGACTATTTTTATGATTATAATACTCATATTTGAAAAATTTATTTTGTGTATGATTTTAGTCACTTGGAAACCATGAACTCGACGAGGGAGTCGGTGGACTTTCGCCTTTCATCAAAAATTTGAAGTGTCCTGTTCTAGCTGCAAATGTTGGCGTCAAAAATGAGCCCGAGTTATTGAATGAACCAAACCTTAAGAATTCAATAATTTTGAATAAAAATGGTACCCTGATTGGAGTGATCGGTTATTTGACACCGGAAACACAATATTTAGTGTCACCGAACCATGTCGATTATGAAGATGAAGTTGTAGCTATCAAACGAGAAGTAGTTGAACTTCAAAAGAAGGGTGTTAAGATTCTAATTGCATTGGGTCATTCTGGATATGAAACGGATAAAAGAATTGCCAAAGAAGTAGAAGGAATTGATCTCGTCATTGGAGGTCATACAAATACCTTTTTATGGAACGGTGAAGAGCCAGACACTGAAAAAAAGCAAGGACCATATCCCACGATTGTTTCTCAGAACTCTGGAAAAAAGGTTTTAGTAGTTCAAGCTTACGCGTACACTAAGTACTTAGGGAGATTGAATTTGAAATTCAACAACAATGGGGATATGATATCTCATTCAGGAGATCCAATATTATTAGATAATTCAATACCCCAAGATGAAGATGTCTTAAATGTATTAGAAGGATATAGGCCTGGTGTAACAGGAAAAATACGCTCCGTTGTCGGTAGAACGAAGGTTTTGCTAGATGGAGACGGTTTTTCATGTCGAGTGGCAGAATGTAACTTAGGGAATCTTATAACGGATGGTTTGGTTTATACAAATGCTTTAGATTACAATGGAGTTGACGGATGGACAAATACACCAATAGCCTTCATGCAAAGCGGTGGAATAAGATCATCGGTGGATTCTGCGAAAGTTGATGGCAACATTACTCGTGGAGATTTGATCACTGTGCTACCATTCGACAATGCTATTACAACAGTCAATATTACTGGAAAAATATTAAAAAATGTTCTCGAATGGTCAGTTTACAATTATGATCCTGTTAACATTCCAGGTGCGTTTTTACAATATTCTGGTATTAGAGTTGAATATAATATATCAAGGCCACCAGGATCGAGAGTTGTTTATGCGTCTGCTAGGTGCGGTGCATGCAGCATTCCAAAGTATTACAAAATAAGTGATGATCAGTACTATAACATATTGATACCGCAATTTTTATTCAGCGGTGGAGACGGATTTTTAATGTTGAGAGATAATGTTACTTCAAGCAGTATTTTAAATTTTAATGATGTTAATAGCTTAGAACAATACATAGCACAAAAATCTCCAATATATCCTGAAGTTGACGGAAGAATAAAACTTTATGGTACGGTACAAGAAAACGGAGCATCTATAATAACAGTGTCCAGTTTATTAAAATATTTGACAATTTCATATATAGCTAGTTATAGCTCTCGCTTATACACAGTTTAATGAATATTTAAAATAGGTAGATACCATAGTAGATTAAAAAAAATAGATATATGATGATGTAAATCCACATGATTATTTTTCACTTAAAAAAAACTGAAAGGACCACTGAATCATTACATGCTGAATATGGCAGAATCAAATCTTATGAATATCGAAGACCACTTTAACTTAAGAGACCAAGGAGATTGACGACACGATTTATGAAAATAGTTTATTTATTGTAATAATCTGTAAGAAAACTAGTTTATTATAATAGTACATAAAGTAAATAATAATTGTTGAAAATAAATTAAGATGTTTTAGCATTTGTATTATTATGGATGTATAAAATAAATATTTTCAGGTAAACTAAGAGTTAAATGATTGAGACTTACTTTATTTGTGTGATGGTATCGTGTGTACTATAACAAAACCATGACCAATAGTGTTTTATGACTATACCTCTGGATAGCATATAAAATATTTTAAAACATAAATAAATATCTGTACTCAGCAGTGAAGCAACAGAGGGCAGTAGCTGTGGTACATATAATGATATTGAATTATTTGGAACAAAATAAGTACAGTGGAACCCCGATTTTACGTTTTTCAAGGGACTGAAAAAACTTAACGAAAAATGCGAGGAACTGATAATACGGGAAAGCTAAAAATAAAAAAATCTCACTAATTTTTTAAAAAGTCTTTTATGCTTAGTTGCTTCTTTGCAGTTTGACACTTCAATTTTAGCAAAGGCACTCCGTAAATATCTCGTGGTTTGTATTCTTCAACGATCTCATGTAATCTTGCTTTCCATGCTGCGGTCGTGTCATGGTCCACAGCAGCGCTCTCGTCCGATAGTTTTTTTTATATACAAGACCATGTCGATCTTTAAACCTCCATCCATCCGATTCAGAGAAATCTAAAATACCTTTTTTTCGTTTTGTATTGTATGACTCGATCGTGTTTCTGAGCGAAATGAGAAATATATATTAAAAAAAAAACATTCAATCGGGATAATGTTTGGGAAGCAACCATAATATTTAGACAATAAATCGAGGAAATCGTATAATCGGGGAACGATTAATGCGGGATTATTTAACATTGTTCTTATGGGTGTTTGGCCGGGACTATAACAAATGAACGATCCATGCGGGAAAATGAACAATGCGAGAATGGTAGATCAGGGTTCCACTGTAAATATTATAATTATCCCAAAAGTAGAAAGAAATCAGAAATGGATTTTAAAAAATTTTGCTATGTGAGTTGTGGCACCTTTTTTTTTTTAAAAAAAAAGCACTGGCTGCAACTAAATCACGATTTATAGATAAATATACGTATCGATGAACACTACACACATAAACGTTATTTAACTTAAATAAGTAATTTAAAGTAAAATAATCGTTCAGATGTCAGATCTGTTATTCAATAAAAATCTAAATAATTTATCTTTCCTTTTAAAATATTTCTCAAAATATAATTCATATAGCAAAATATATGTACACAACATTTGCCATTGCTATCATTTGAATTCCAGCTTCAGCTCTTGTGGAAGAGGTAGTATCATATTATTTTCAGCTGCAACGCCAATTACATTTACAATCACCCAGTGTCACTCAATGCTTACAGACTATAACCTCAAGACAGTCTGCACATATTATCACATTATTATTATACAGGTCTACATGGGCCTGTGGACTGCTTTAGAAGAGAAGTAAGGAATTTATTTTTCAGAAAAATATTTCTGACTAACTTCAGGATATAAGTCAGCTATGCGGCAATACTACAAAAAACCAGTATCTTAAAAAAATATTTCATATTTGCTATGAATATCGCTGGAACCAATAAAATTTGTCGTTTGAGGAGCATGGTGTCGTCATAAATATTTTTCGAGAACAGCTGAGAAACCCATACAATGGTATGAGTTAAAAGAATGATCAAACAACAAATAGTATACCCCACACTTTACATGTCATGTTCAAGAACTACATAGGTCAATTATTAAGATCTAAATGAAGTATACAACAGCTTTAGGGATAATAAGAGACAAAAAATAAAAACTGCAAAAAAATATTTATTTCACATATTCTAAAAAAACTACACAGTCGTGTACAAATAAGTAACAAAAAAGATAATATATGAATAACTAAGGTTAAAAGTATTATTAAAATAGCCAGTAGAGTATCCATCTATATGGAAAACTATGGGCGTCATTTAAAATTTTGGAGGACCAATAAAACCAAATAATGCTCCAATTGAAGAATAAAATACAATAGAAAATAATACACTGCTTTATAAGACAGGTGTACGCTATGATAGCTTTTCGAGTTTTGTTTCATTCTCAAGAAAAATTTCTTTCACTCTAAATACTTTGTTATGACTGTAAAAATGTCAAGTAATATCAGATAATTATATATTGAATAGTAAATTTAACACATTTTTAGCTTATGAATAATGAGTAAATATTGAGTAACATTTTATTAAAATTATTCATTATAAAATGTGGAACAATTTATAGAAAATTATATATTTAACATATTATTAAAATGCAGCTAAGTTTTATCCTATAAGCCACTGATGGTGGTTAAAAATAATTTTAGACCAATTATCAATTGGCTATCAAAAAACATTCAAGGATGCGAAATTTCTTTTTAAAATGATACTGCAAGAAATGGTTATCGACATATTGTGATATAATACAATGTCTTACTGAAAAATCAACATATCATTTTAGACCATGTCAAGAATCAAATCTTTATTTAGTGAATTCAGAGTTCTATAATAATATAATTTTAGCAGTCATCTCAGATAGGAACATGGCTTCAATGTGTTTAATCATTTTTTCGCATTATGATAATGACACAGAAGAATTTTTTTTTTTTTTTACAATAAAAATGTTTTAATACTTAGCATTATATAAATTTGTATGAGTGATACATATTTTGTAAAAACAGTCTAGAATACAATTCCATTTAAATCTATAAGACATTTCAAGCGCCTAATCTAAATATTTATAATAGTTAAATATAATACACATAAAACAATTTGGCATAGTTAAAAAAAGATGATAGCAGAAAGTGGACCACGGAAACTGACTGCAACAGATGAGGAAGTGATTTAGATTAGTGCTTCCCAAATTTGGGGCCGCCGCAGAACATGTTTTGTATTGAGGAGGGCTGTGGATTACTTTTTTTCAGATTTAGGGGGCCGTGGTATGAAGCACTGATTTAGATGACATGTTAATTTATTTTTACTGGTTTTGATGTTTTTCCGTTAAGATAAACCCATTTTCATAATACTGTTTCTGGGTTTTCATCAAGTACAATTCGGTGATTATATACTTATTTTAGATAGAGAGCGATATAAATGGACAGTAAAATATTTTGCTATCATTAAAAAAGTATTATTTACGGCAGTTTTCTAGGTTGCTTGAGCAATAAATTTTCTTAGCATGCTTTGACACAAATATGAAATTATTTTTAAAACATGTCTGGCATAAGAAATATCCTGAACAGTGTGACAATTTTAGACTTTCAATCGAACAATATTACCAAAAAGTGACCAGCACTGCTTAATCGTTTCTTGAAAATCTGCCAATTCGAGATTCGGAGAACTCTCTTCAAGAATTGGGATGTAGGGATAAAGTTTTTCTACTGTAGAAAGAGCAATGCTTCTGTTACCCATTTTCAGACTTTCAAACAAGGCTGTGGTTAATATTCTTTGATTGGTGAACATTGGTAATACTTTCTCATTTATACGTGGTGGAGGTAACATCGGATATAATGGCCAATCATTTACGCAAGCCTCGCACATGCATTGAAATTTGTATTGAAATTGTAAAGATTTTCGACGTTCCTTAAGAGGATGCGTTGCATGGTGAAATCTGAAATAAAATATATATATATATAATACCCATATAGGTGAATATTATTAACACATTTCCAGATGCAACTGTACAGATATTGTATTTTGAGAAGTTTGATGGGAAAGTACATATTTATAAATATCGTTGACTTGAATGTAATAATCACTTTTAGGTGTTCACTGTCAATACTTGGGGGAAAGGCATTATATTAATAAAAACACAATATTCCTTTATACTTTATTTAAAAGGTCAGGACCGGTTTCGCTCATTGCGAGCATTGTCAACTGGTCCTGACCTTTTAAATGAAGTGGAATAAAGTACAAAGGAATATTGTGTTTTTATTAATATAATGTAATAATGTTCATAAGTTCTAAAAACTGACAATATAACTCAACTAATTTCATTATAACACTAAGTTATAAGGTTTACATTCTAGGCTTATGCTATGCCTGTTATTCTGGATTAAAAAAATGATACATCTGTCAATTGATACATTTCATATTGATGCAGTACTTGTCATGTTTTTCTGTGTCAAAGTAACTATCTTGACCTTAGATAATTTTATATAAAATAAAGGCTTTGAAATACTTATATAATTGGCTGAATTGATAGCACCAAGGTAGGGATAGAATTATAGAACTACTTGTTTTAAATTCATTCAAATTAAATTTACCACGAATATCTCACAAAATTATGTTATGATTTGGCTGTGAACAAAATATAAAGAAAATTGAACCTACCCATAATTATCAAAAAGCTGTTGTCCTTTTTTTATAGGCCTTAAAGCGACAAGTGATATGGTTGTACCACTACAATATCTGACAACATTTTGTGCACACGAATGATTGAAGAGGCTTAAAAATGCGTAAGCTCCGCCACCCAAACTAACATCCTTCACGAATTGTTTGTTTTCGTCCTCTTGAAGAGCACCTATGTTATGCATATTGGATGGACTTGTCATGTTATGATGTAATAAAAGCCCTCCTATAAGTGTGATACATTTTTTTTTATCGATTATATTGTCATTGAGAATTTCTCCATTATCTTCCACACATTCAGAAAAGAAGTCTGTATATGCAATAAGAAAATGCAAAAAGACAGCTGAGGTGACACTTTTCTGGAATATATCACTTATTGAACGTTTCTCAATGTTAGTTACGAGAGTGTGGATCGGAGAGTAACTTAATGAATCAAAAAACAATATTTCTTTTCCAGAAGAGTCAGTTTTCTTAGAAAATCCTCTGTATAATGGATTTGGTTCCGACTCAGCTTCATTTATAGTAGCAATTATTTTTTTCCAACTAGACATAGTACATTTTGCTTGTATTACGGTACGAAAAGCCAGCAATTCTAGCTTGGTAAATTTCATCTTCACTAAGAGTGGCATTAAAGAGCATTCAAATTTATGAAACCTCTCCCAACATGCCCTTCGGCATTCAGAGCTGCAAAACATAACGATACAACAATTTTCACATGGAAGCATTGAATCGCTGTTTGAAAAACACTCATAGCAATTCTCTGAATAAAATGGCTCTAGTAACACATTACAATAAGGCCGTTCTGTCACTACAACCTCTCCGGGTTTTATATAATCTGTAGCAATGATACTTCGGCCCATTGCTTCGCTGTAGACAATTTCGATGTTATTTGTTGCGCAAGGAATTGAACTGTTAGGCTCTTTAGAGAGTCTGAATTGTCTCTTGCATTGCAATTCTATATCATTTATTTTATCCTCAAGCGAAAGTGCTTCCTCACACATAGCCTTACGTTTCAGAAGTTTAGGTTTCAAATTATCATCATAACCAGCAACCATTGCGTTCTCGATATCATTCAAACATTCTTTATAGTTCTTAAAGGTAAAATTCACAGCTGATCTATTGGCAAATGCTAAAGAGAGTTCTCTAGAGAGGTTTGGGGCAAAGACAATTGCTTGGTTGTAGTTTTTTAGAGCATAATTATCGTTTCTTTTCTTGAAATAGTCATTTCCTATGTTCCGGAATGTTGTCGATTTTTCAGAACACTTTTTCACGTCCAGTTTATGGGGCAAGAGATTATTTTGTTTCAACAAATCATACACCATTTCGACCTTCTCAGCTTCGGTTTCAAGTTTCAAAAGCTTTTTAGAAGAATTTAAAACCTCTCCTCTTGTTGTCATAAGATGAAGGATGTGCTCATATAGTTTGTCAATATTTTGCAAAAACTCGCCCATTTTGAGGTTATTAGCAGAGAATATTGATTATTTCAGAATTTCAACCTGTAAACAAGAATAGTTTTGCGATAACAAAATGTCAAATAATGGGAATATTTTCCTTGTAATAAATTTAGGTTGCGAAATGTTGTATGTAATAGATCAACGATTAAAAGCACAGAAAATAGCACCCGATAAGGGACTCAGAGGTAAGAATGAAATTTAAATATACCTAATAAATAATTTGACATGTCACTCCTAAAATAAAATCGTTTTTTTTTATATTCAGTACTTACAGATATCACCGGAATTCTTTTCAATCCTCGATTCTTGGACGAACTATTTGCAGCGCAGCACGTCAGCAATCAACAACATATTCGTATACTACTGGAAGACATTGCTTCCGTTTCAATTATGCGCCTGGATGCATTCTCTATGCATAAGTTATGGGAATTGATGACTATGGTTTTTAAGTGGCAGATAACAAGTATCCAGCCTGACGGGTTACATGCCCTCACGCAGCGTCACTTGCGTGGAGTTCTGAAACTGATTCCTGGCCATCCGGTTGCAGTAAAAGTACAACTTACCATTGAAAGGTTTCAAAAATTAATGCAGGATTCTTCATTGGAACAAACATCACTAGCCAGGAACTCTTTGATATTTTGGCTTAATGATTTTCGTACTAAAGTATCACTGTTGTTACGGCTAGGCTTGCAACGAAATGACGGTTCTTTTGTTCAGGCAACCAATGATGACGACGTTCGCATTTTTTTACAAAATGTAGGAGACAATATTTATTCACATCCCGATGATCAGCCTTCAGTAGGTGATATGGAGAATGTTGATGCATCTCAGAGTAATCATAACATCGATATATCGGAGGTAACCTTTTTAGTTCATCACATATTGGGGGAAAATGACTATAAAAAAGGAAACATTAATATATCTTTACTTCATCAGACCGGTATTTCTAACTCATCTTCAGAAACATCTACCACTCATGGATCAGTTTGCGAATTTCTACCAAAATCCCAAAAAAGAGATTCATCAAAATCTAAAGAATACTTTAACAACTTTGGTAACACAAATTCACCTGTATCAACATTGCAAGACGATCTTTTAACTATGCTTGATATAGAGAGTAAGAAATAAAATGACCGCTAGCTAAAACCTAAGGAAAAGATATTTCATTCTATTCCAATATTCATAACATCCATAAACTAACTAGTCTAGTACATATTTAAATTATATGATAATAAAATCATCAAAAATGAACTTTTTCTCATTCTACAACCAATTATATATAACTGACTAAATAAACTGAATAAAAATACACAAATTGTAAGAACTGAAAGGCAAGTGGAAATTAGTGGTATTGCCAAAGTATTTCAATGCCAGATGCCCACAAGTCTACAGCATTATTGGACTAATGGAATGACAAACATGTAGGTATCATCGTAATTCAAATGTATTTTCATCAAGTTCAAGTTACATGATTCAAAAGCGTGGGTGGAAATATTCATATGTTGATTTTCAATTGAATAATGCATTTGTGCAAAAAAAATTTACAACCGTAGAGATGCTCCAAGAAGTCCATATGCTTAACATTGGGAGCACAAGTAGTAAAAAATATTTTACCATACTTCAAAGTATACTTTAAAGAAATACAGTTTCTATTATTTTTAATGTGGTAAAAGTATAATTCTTACTGACTTGCTGCTTCATTTAGGTCAAAATTAACTGATTTATAGGGCACTGCCTTGTATGTTCCCCAATATTGAAGTTCCTCACAGAATCAAACCATATCACCTCCAATATCCGATCTAAGTATCTATTCTCGAAGTGCAGTATATAGTTTTATGAGTATTTGTCAGGAGGCAAGATTTGCTACCGTAGAGAGCGTTGAACAAATGGCTTTCGGTTTTAATCATGTACAGCTGTCTCAAGACAGTCTGCAATGATTTAAATATGACTCCAGTTATTACTAAGCAAATAGTAAGCTTTTTCTTTGTGCTACCGCCATCCGGAATATTTACACTAGAGGTCTGCACAGGCCCAGGTCGGATTCGGGCGGGTAAGCGCAATTGAGATTCAGGCTCGGGCCAGGCCTGGGTAAGGAATTTATTTCTTCAGAAAAATATTTCAGACAATGTTCGTGTCATAAGTCAGCCATGATGATTTTAATTATTACCAGTTCTATAAAGAATCGTTTGTTGTAAATTTGTAAAAAATGGGTTTTTTTCGGGCTGAGGAGTATAAATCTGGGCTTTGGGTTGAGTAACAAGTGTGGTAATAGACTCGCGACCCGGGCCGGGTCAGGCCAGAGTCTTTCGAGCTCGGACTGGGTAATTTTGTTAAATTTCAGCCCGTGCAGACCTCTAATTTACACCGATGAACCTAGAGTTGTTGACCTTCCCCCTCTGATTAATGTTCTCAGTCATGACAGGTTTGGTAACACTTGTCGTATCATTACATTCTTAAAATAGCTGATATTCATTCATTCCATCCTATTAAAAATGTTGTTTTGATTAAAGCTTGCCTTAAGAATATAAGATAGATCTAATAAATAAAAATCTATTGTGACTTGCAAAATTACTCTTTCTACTATATTTATAGAGATAGAAATTTAGAATGCATTTACTAGATACTTTAATATGTAAGTGTAAGAAAATTATAATAATGTAGGTGATAACAAAATTAAATCTGACATTAATTTTGTGTTCAATACAATGTGTTTTTAAGAAGTTTGCTGAATGATAATTTAATAAATAAATCTATGAAATCTTGTGTGTAAATTATTTTAATACTTGATATTTACAATCCATTTTGACATTTTCTTACATTCATCAATTTAACTAAAAAAAAATCATCAATTTATTTAAACATAGAGAAAAACATAATGATGTTTTGTTTGTCATACAAGGCATACCAATGAACCAGGCAGCTGATATATATTCTTTAAAATAAAAATATTTTAGATCTCTTATAAAATTATAATGTAAAATCAACCTGCGTCTTGGTGAAAGTTAATTGGTTAATTTTCAAAGTCTAATATATATTTTTTCCCTGCAAAACCTTGAATAGATAGTGTATTCATGATAGCATCTCTATATTGATCAAACTTAATGTATTTGTGAGCCGGTGCATGTAATTTTTGAGATATCATCAACTCGATAAGTTCATCATACATTTGGTTTCTCAAAGGATTGGATGCGTTGTCTCCAATCCATTGTGTCATCCAAAATCCATAGGCTGTTATGTTCTTAAAAATAAGAGCTGATGTAGGAATAGTAAGAGGGTCTCTTGACATACCCCCATAAGTAACTAATGCTCCACTGTGACTCAATTGACGTAATATTTCCAGGGCGCTTTTACCACCAACACAATTTAATGCCAAAGAAGGTCTCGGAAGCTTATTGGTTTTGAAAATATCAGTTGTACGGATTTCTTCCTCTGTGAGCACATATGTTGCTCCTAGACTACTTAAATATTCTTTTAGGTCATTGATATCTGGTCGATTTCTAACAATATTAACTGTATTGATTCCCCATGCTTTGCAAATCTGTATGACGTTTTGACCGCATGCACTGTTAGCTCCATTTTGAATCACAGTATCCTCTGGTTTCAATTGACGAAAGTCTTTCAACATCCTGTAAGCAGTGCATGGGTTGACAGTAAAAGTCGCTGCCTCGGGTACACCAAGATTGTCCGGTACTTTGATAAGATCTGCTTGTGCAAAGACTCCAAAAGTTCTCCATGTTCCAAGACCTGATTTGGAGGGTACAACTTTATCTCCAATTTTAAAAGAGTTGACAGAGTCACCAACTTCAGTTACTTCCCCAACTCCTTCGTTTCCTGCAATACCTGGAAGTGCCGGCTTGACTGGGTATTTGCCTAGAAATAAAATTTAGTGAACAAATAAAAAAGGAGTAATATTTTTACTTTTGACTGAAATATTTACATAATATAATAATAATTACATGATGAAATGATGTTGACAGATAAATCTACGAATCCTTTAATGAATAAAACGAATGAGGCAATTCCATTTATTTAATAACTGACAAGAAACCGGTTACTATCGAGCAGCGCCGGTGCTAGACATTTGGCTAGTGTTTTACAGTCCTTTTTCCGCTCTTTTTTAAAACTTTATTAGGCGCTTGGGCATTTGGTGGCTTCTGTAAATTTACCGCTACTAGTGATCACCTGTTCCGCGCTTGCACTTATCACAGGTACTGCTCTCAATATATATTATGTTTTCATTAAAAATGCTCATTCACCTTTGTTGAGATATTTACTGAATTATGATCATCTAATATTAATGTATTGTAAACGGTGTCTTAAAGTTTCTATCTAAAGAGTTTCGAACCACTATTTTTTTCATTCTGGTTCAAGTAAAAAAATATATATCGGTTCGGTTCCGGTTTTCGTTCCGGCAAAAATAACGGTTTACAGTTCAGCTCGAATCCAAAAGCTCAGGAATTCACCAATTTGCCCAAGATACTAGCGTTAACCGGAAAAAAAACCGATATTTTTTTTCGGTTCGGTTCCGGTTTTCGTTCCGGCAAAAATAACAGTTTTAAAAATTTTCAGTTCCGTTCCGGTTCGAAGCCCTGGTTTCTATTCAGATTAAATTCAGGACTAATGAAGTATATTTATTCAAAAACATATTTTACCTTCGATCATGTTTATATCAGCAGGGTTTACAGGTGCAGCAATCATTTTGACTAGAACCTGATCTTTTTGTGGCCTCGATATTTCATGCTCCATGGGTGCAATAACTTTAATGGGGTCTCCATATTCAGAGTAAGTAAGACATACTGCTTTGACATTGTAAAACCGCACGTTAGAATTCATATGTATGAAACTATTCACAGCTTTGAGAGATCGTCGAATGACTGCCATTCTTGAGGATATCCAACTATGTATTGTAAGTATGTTGTTTATATTTCGATGGATGAAAACTTAGTAATGAGTGAATAGTATTATTAACTATATTGTCAGCCAAAGGTTAAAACCAGTCTTATCTCTAACACTCGAGTAACATATTATCAATCTTTACTTAATTACTATTAACGTTTCTCTATTACTCAACAACATACATACCTACTTCAAGTATGTTATTTTATTGAAGCTATTCGGCACCGGCTGTCAGTGTCAAAAGTTAAATTAATATTTCTACTCTTCGCAGATAGCGCCATCTACTAATTTTTATACGAATAATTCATTTAGCAAAAGGTTGTAAGGTGACCAAGATGAATGGTATGAATATTGGTTAAATTATCAAACGGAATGAATATTATAATAAATAATATTTTTTAGACAATTAAATTTGGAAGCAAAAAATTATCGATTTTTTTAAAACTTTGGTAATTGTAGAGTATAGCTCGTCATGGATTATTACGGCGAAAAAATTCACAAACTAAGCTAAAAACAACGCCACGATTTAAAATTATTTTCTGAGGGCTTTATAATCGCGTTAAAATCACACATTAATATGAAGAACAATGACAAATAAATTATCCAAAATATGACATATTCTCACTGTACTTTTTAAATGATCCTTTACTTACACGTGGACTATTGCGGCAAAGTATGTTGAAAACAACGCCACGATTTAAAATATTTATTGAAGCATTGATAAATCGCCTTAAAACCACACATTATTACGAAGAACACTGATAAATTATGCGAAATACGAAATATTTATCAGTGTTCTTCGTAATAATGTGTGATTTTAACGCAATTATCAAGCCCTCAAAAAATAATTTTAAATCGTGGCGTTGTTTTCAGCTTGGTTTGTGAAGTTTTTCGCCGTAATAATTCATGACGAGCTATACTCTACAATTACCAAAACTTTTAAGCTGTTCACTGTCAATACTTGTTATAAAGGCATAATGAGCAAAACCGGCCGTCATCATATTAAATGAATATGAAAATATTATAAAAGAGTGTATAATTTAGTTTTGAAGATTGTTTTTCTGTTAAAATTTGTAATCTAAGATAAATAAACAAAAATAAAAATCTGATCTAACGTTAAGCTATCTTTTACAGTGACCATAATATACAGTCATCAGAAGTATAATAAAGATTTTTTTAATGGCATTTTTTAAATTTCAAATCAATACATATTTGCAAAATTTTTGATTGTTTTCATGGAAGCCATTGGCTGATTATCCCTATCTTACGTCAATTTTTAATGTAATGTACCAGATATCATAAAACTCATAAATACATATACATATGTCATAATACAAAACAATACAGTAAAACCCCCATTTACACTAAAGTCGGGGCAGTGTAATTGTGGGAGTAAATCTCATACAAAATTAGGGATTTGGGTTTTTCCGCAAAAAATGCAAAATTTCCCTTTGTTTTTAAAAAAAATATATGGACGAAATATTTAGTAACCAAGTGATAAAATGAAAAGCAAGCCAAAATCCAACACATAGACAGTCGTCCGGCTATACGTGTATAGCCTGTCACGTGTTGAATACACAGACGCTAGCCAACATTTGACTGTATGCGCCGCACAGACGACCTTTTCATAGCAACGACAATGGAATGCGACAGTGCAATTGGAGGATTTGTGGCGAATATTTCAAGCCAGCGTGTAATTCGGGGTAGTGTAATTGGGGGTTCCTTTGTACCAGGTCTATAAAGTTACTCTGCTAGCAGAATCAGGTGTTGAATGCTTGATTTAGCGCGCTCTTTATGTCATGCAAATTTCATCCGCAACACTGTTCATCAAACTCGTCAGAGCACCTTTTACACAATATTTCAATCTTTAAAAATAAATTGATCGGTGGTCACTCAGAGGAAGAAAAGTCTGACGGATCTCACGGATTTGAATACCGGTACAAACATCACTTTCTTCAATCGAAGATATGGGTGTTTGTGATATCTAAAAAAATCCTGCCACCCTTCCAATCGTGAAAATGACGGGGTTAAGCGAATATTTAATTACCAGTCCAGTCCCAGCACTATCATTCTATCCTTATTCTCTCTTAAAAAGGGGTTGAGCAAATGAGTAACAAACGGTTCTAGTAAAAAAACTTATGTTGAGATGTCGCCATTAAGATGCCACATCCTCCACATTAGAAACGGACATAGATAAGAAAAAAAGTTAAAAAATGCTTGGCAAGAAGTGAGAGAATAATATTATTTCAACCATTTACTTAATTTACAGTGTAGGGATTGCATTACAGGTAGATCGACCAAAATTTAAGATTAGTAAAAACCGGTAAATTAGAAAACTAACCGACAATTGCCCAAAATTATTTTATCGCGAATTAAGGACAGATACAGGCATATTACAACGAAAGATTATTGCAAATGTGCATTCGGAATGTGGAATTTGTTTTTCAACTCTAGAAAAATTGAAACATCCATTGTAGTCGTAACTGGTCATACCGGTGTATTACATACCGCCAGTGCCATTCATCACCAAAACGACTTATATAAATTTACTATAAGTACTTATTCACATCTTCTTGATTAATAGAAAAGTTACATATTTTTTTAAATATCCTACAAAAAATGATCTGCCGCCATCTACGGTGGCGGATTACATCATAAGCACACGAGGTGCGTGCTTGTGGCCTCCAATCTTGAGTGACTCAAAAAAGCATATATTTTATAAAACCTATGTAAAAAAATAAATAAATTTAGTAATTCGAAAAACAGGGCCTCCAAATTTGATTGCGCCTGGGGCCTCCCAAGTCCTTAATCCGTCACTGGCCATCTATAATAGTATTGAATCAGAACGATCGCTTTCATCTGCGGGACAAATATTTACAAAATTCTGGAAGTATTAATAATGAAAGAGATAATTTCTTTTATGAGAGCATTTCATTTAATTTTTATTTTATTTTATGAAATTTTGAATAAGAACTTATACTAAGTGTATCTAAAGTATTTAATTTATGAATTAAATACATCCATAAGTCAATGGACAACGTGTCACAAAATTTACCAAGCTCTACTTGGCATATACCAAATAAACATAGAAATAAGTAATTATTTAATCACTCATTTCCATATCTCAGTAAATACATGAAGGACATACTCGTATGTGTATGAATGACATTATTAAACTATTTTTAAATATTTCAGTTTCAACCTAGGACCCAGCTTTTAATTAAACGTACATACCATAATATAGCTTACTTATACTGGTAGGAATTATTTGCTGTTTACCGGTAACTACATTTTAACGGTAAATTGCGAGCACTCATTGAATGAATGAATATATGGCGCCAGGTTATCCAGAAAAAGTATCCAAATTCGCCCGCTGTGGTCTAGTTGGTTAGAGCTTACTCTACCGATCAGGTGGGTCTGGGTCCGATTCCCGGAAGGTCACTATCAAATTGGATTTTTTCAATTTTAATTTGAAATCTAAGACATGGGTGTTTGTAAAGTTAATTCTCCTTGAGTTAATCTCATGTGACTTTCAAAAATTCTCATCGAGTATATCTCGTATGATCTTTCAACATAAAAATATTTGACGCATTGGCGTAAGCTGTAATGTCAAATATTTTTTTTTAAATTTTAAAATTTAAAAAAAAAAGTATCCATCTCAACTAAATCCAGCTCTTTTATTTTAAAAATATATTTAAACATAACCAATAAGTAAGGTTTATAGCTATCATTGAACCTTTTTTATAATTTTAGTTATATTTCATACGACAGTCATAGTTATATATTGAAGCAGCAACTGGCTTAATGATATTTTACATAATTTAATGTGATGTTTTAGTCGAGATGAATAGTTAGTATTTTAAAATAAATAATAGGTTAATATTTATGCACGACACTGAAGCTCTAATGAATATACATATAGCTCTTTAGTTTAGAGTAGTGCTCCGAAACCTTTTTGTTACCAAAGACCCCCTACAAGTATACATATCTATATAACTATATATATAAAAGGATAAGTAGTTCAAAGGTTTACGGACGGCTTGTGAAAAAAAAAATGTTTTAAAAAATATTAGATAATAAAATTTACTAAAATATAAAAAAGTAACTCATGGCATAAAAGCTCTTATTTTACAAAGATATGTTGATAAAAGTAAAATAATAAGTGGTATCGGTGAGGGATATTCGAATGATTTGATTTTAGCCCACTTGTGAAAACAAATGAGCTTCGTAAAGAATTATAATTTGTAAAAGCCGTAGTTGTGACACCAAAAGTAGTTCCCTGGCTACTTGGGATAAATAATTTAAGCAAAATATTATATTGTACATTTTTAAAATTGAAAACATACACAAAAACTTCGGAATTAGCTTTTAAATATTAAAGATCACAATTTCGCTGATGTATTAGATGGCTGAAAAGTTACTGTAAATATTGTAAAAATACAGATAAACTCGATACATTTAAATACGTGTTACAGCTCGGTAACAGCCATTGCGATAAAAAATAAAGAGATTCCACCTAAAATACATATATTTCAAAATTTATTTTATCGATAAGGTTTGAAGTTGAAATATATTTTTGATTTAACTAAGCAACTCGCGAGCCCCATTGGCACAGCCGGTGAACCCCCATTTGCGGAAGACTGGATATAAAAAAAATAATATGTAATATTATTTCTAGGAATGTTTTAATCACATGAAAATTATATAAAAAATAATAAGCTTTTATCAATTATATGAGTGTTTGTTAAAAAATCATCTAACATTTTTTTCATTAAATAGAATAGATTAATTATTGATGTTTACCATTCGAAGAATGTAAACTTTTTATTTAAAAAAATGCGTAACCGATAAAATTTTATTTACATATAATCGGGGGTGGGCTGGATGGGCCCCGGAGAAGCTCGCGCGAGCCCCTTGTTGAATTTTACTAAGGACGGCGAGCCCCTTGTTAATTTAAGAGAAAACAATATTTTCAGATCAAATACGTATATAAACTACAATTTCTAATTTATACATTATCTACGACGGTTTCAGTATACTCAATGGAACATTTTTAACGATTTACATCGATAAGTTTACGGTAAAATGCATATTGTTACATATTATATGTGTATTACGTAACAATCGATTACTTATTTAAGTATTGCATATAATTGCATAGG
Source organism: Himalopsyche anomala (assembly GCA_031772345.1). NCBI lineage: Eukaryota > Metazoa > Arthropoda > Insecta > Trichoptera > Rhyacophilidae > Himalopsyche > Himalopsyche anomala. Next base: position 21,048,132 of record CM062822.1, on the reverse strand, counting down.
AGCAATTAGAAAAGTCACTCCTTCCTCAAAACACTGAGAATTGCTTCGAGATTAAGCGAGCCCCTTGTTGACGTATTGGAAGCCCACCGCTGCATATAATACATAGGCATAACATTTATATACATGAATATTATCGATTTAGTTAACCAGAAGTCTAGGGTGAAGAGTGTTATAAAGAGAAAAGAGGCATTCATTTAAAAGTATTTATTTTAACAGCTTACTTACATTAAGTTTTTTTTATTTGATTCAATATGAAAAATCAAAACGTGTTGTTTTAAGATTATCCGGATGGAATATTTAGGGTATATTTTATATATTTAATAATCTACATATTTATATCATATTTTTATAGATTATATTAAGAAAATCGTTCAACGTTCGTAAGCTACATACATATATTGAAATGTGTTTCTATTATGCTCTTATCTGAGCTTAATATGGAAAACTTTGCGAACCGGAACGCTCAATAATAAAAAAAATCAACATATTTTTTATGTCATCTCATCGATAAAAAACAGTAAGTAGGCAATGCAATTGTATAATGTAAACCTGCAATTATTTATAGGGTATATAGGTATACGATGTTTCACAAGCACATCATTTTCATATAAATGTTTTTTTTCAATATGGAATATAAAAAAATATAAGCTGAGAAAAATATCCAAAAGTTTTGATCTAACTTGAAATCATCATATCGTTATAATTTTTCTCAAATAGAACTATTTATTGATTTTTTGAATAGAGTTAATTGGATTAAAGTAAGTAAGTAAACAGAGAAAAGAAGACTCGTAAAAAATGTATTCTGTCCAATTATACTGTTTCTTTAGAGCATATATAGGCAACCACCGGCCCGCCGAGCTATTTTTTCCGGCCTTGATTCATCTCGGCGAAGTAATAGAGAAAGAAATTGATAGTTTCAGGTAGGGATTAAATAATGGAGATGACACGGGCGCTTGCAGTGGCTCCGCTCTATTAGTTCGTGTTTTATTTCATTGAATATTACTTTATGGCCAATGTTCCCTCTAATTTCCGAAAGTTATGTGCGCAAAATACATTGGCTGTGCAACTTTGAAAGGAAATATTTTTTTTTGTGCGCCACATGACGGTATTTAGACCTACTTAAAGAAATGCTTATTTTGTATAATGATCATAATAAACAACACTATAGAATGACAATTGATTTATTCTGGTGCTGGTAGAGCTGGTGTAACTTTTGTGCGCTCTGGTCTAATGCATGTGCGCGCCCTCATCGAGATGTGTACGCGCGCACATGCGCACAGCTTAGAACACTGTTTATGGCTCGTATTTTTCTGGTCAGAATTTTAATAACACTGGTCAGAATAAATAGTCATAATTTAAATGAAATTAAAAAAAACCTAACCTAATCTACTAACCAAAATTGTTTTTAAATATTCTGACCGTTCATATTTTTATTCTGACCAAAAATTGATTTAAATTCTTACCATTTAATTTCTTTCCTTACTTTGTTATTTTTATTATAGTATAATTTGTTTCGGCCCTTCATGAATGATAATTTGGCCCCAGACCTAGGAAAGGTTGCCCATGCCTGCTTTAGAGTCTAGCTAGATACATATCAGTGCAGATTTTTCTTAACAAGAAAAATGCTATTTTATTTGTCATAAGCATGCTATTTACGTGTAAATGTATGGAATAGAAAATTTACAAAATACATGAATTAGGCTTTTTGTAAATTTCCACAATATAAAAAATGTGATAGTTTGAACATATGATGTCTATTGTCCATGCAAATTAATGGAAATATAAAATTAATGCGTTTTAAAATTAAAATATAATCCAGGTTAGTATATCAGTGGCGTAATTACAATGTTGAGATACCTATACAAAAAATAATACGTCAAAAGGTATTCCACAAAGACGCAAAACACATGCATAATTTGTAGCAAAATCAATTAAATTACAAAGTTATCTAAAAAAATAAATTTCCAAAAAGTTACCGCCAACTACATTGAAAATATAAAAATCTATATGGTTTGCCACAGCTTCAATAAATACAATATTTTTTCTGTTTCTAAGTTTGAGATTCTGAAATCATAGCAATAATACAAACGAAAATTGCTACTTTTTTATGCTTCTTACATTTATTAAACACTTATACTACGGGGCTTAATCCGTCAACAAATCATTTTTTTATTTAAACTAAGTTAAATTTTTTCTTATTAATACTTCATTTTGGACCCTTTGATTACTGTCAATGAATGCGGACTCGACATAAATTAGGCACTATTTTGCCATAAAATGAATGACCACTGTCTCGTGTTCACAGATTCGTTTCTTGGATATGCGCGCGCAAATCAAAGCGTTACAATGGATACAATATATAAGAAGAGTCAGTATGCATGTTACGTAGTAAAATATTTTTTTATTTCCTCGACATGTCTTTTTAAAAACTATGTTTCCGTATAGTTATAATTAATTATGAATGGTCCATTTGCATATTATTCATAATTGCCTTTATCTTTCTTAACCCGTATTGCTAATGCACCAGAAAGAGAAAGTAGCATTTACGCGGAGGACATAACAGCGATATAGATACTTGAATATTGCGCGCGCAGTCTATTGGATTTCATTCCAGTGTATTGTCGTTGAGCAAAATCGCTTGTCTCTCGAATCAAAATGTTCCGTTTCATCTTTGCGAATCGCAAAAACTATCATAGGACTAAATAAATATAGTTTCAATTTAAAAACATGTGAAATGTGGTGAATAATTATAAAATATGGACGGTTTTCGCGACCATAATTTTATTGTTAAGGTTATCTCGACCTGTAAGTGAATAATTAATTGTATACAATAAATTCTTGAGTGTTTGTTAAGAAACGTTTATTTTACAAATTAATTATCGATGTACGTATAGATACAACTTATAAAGTGGTTGACTAATGATTTTAATAATAATATTCGGTATATTCAATAATACATATTCAGTTGACATTGTTACTATATTTCAAATATAAATATATATTTATATTATTGTAAATAAGTACAAGTATCTTCCATACAAACATACATATATATATTGTGTTAATATGCTATAAAAAGTAATTATAATTCTTTGGTTCGCCGGTAATTAATTGTTATTATTAATCAAGCTTTATGGACGCTGTGATAAGTCAAAAGTTAAAAGTGTTACAGTGACTAAACAAATGCCAACGGTGTCTGTTAGTTATATTATTAATATTTTGTTGGTGTAAAATAATAATCAACCAAAATGGAGGAGAAGCAGGAACAAAACAGCATCTCCAAGGAGCTTAGCAGGTCATTTTCGTCGCTGAAGTCGAACAAGTTAGGACGAAAACTATCCAGAAGCATGTCGATAGTCACAACAAAGTTACCTGAAAAACGGGCCGCTTACCTCAGCAAAACAGCGGCGAAGATTCGACAGTCACCTCTCAGAGGGAGGAAGGGCGCATGGTCGTTTGAACTTGTTGTCATTGCTCCTGATAAGACGCAGCGGCAGGTAAGATATTAAAACAAACTTCATTCAGCTAAACATCGCATACCTTTTTCGTAATAATACCAAGCAGGAAGGAATACGTTTGCTTTTGAAACGATAAAAACAAATGTTTGGTATCTCTATGACGTGAGTCCTGCCGGCAAGTTTTCTTTTGAATCTTAAGAAACCATCCGATTCAGTTGCGGTGTACATAGGTTTGAATCCCCGTATAAAAAAAAATATAAATATATTTTTAATCGATTTTAAGATTTGTGTTCAAATGTTTTTTTTTATTTTTACATTCTATCCCACCTACCAAATTCATTAAAATCCAAGGTTATGTGACTAAGCAACCAGTTCTCGTAAAACTGTTTTTTTGTTAAAATACTCATGAATAGTTAATATGTCACTCATAAGGAGCGTACATTTATTTTACATCACAGTTATCTAACATTGGATAATATTTAAAAAAAATACTATTATTATAGTATGGTTGAAACTCATCAAGCTACATGAATTAAATTTAATAAAACCTCCATGTTCTAATTGTTTTACATATATCAATTTATATTTTTCTTAACCTAACACATTGAATCAAAAAATAATAATCATGCAGATACTTGATAATCATAATTATAAACTTACCCACATTGTATTAAGTAATAAAGCTAACCGGTTTTAGAATGAGAAAACACTATAAATAGCCCTGCATGGTATATTCTTATCACATGAAAACGCTCGTGTTACGCGACACGGGTCCTGATAATACTAAGTAAATGTGAAATTATGTATTATTTTTTAACATAACTACAATTTCGAAATTCTATTTTTTTCGTATACTAGATATAAACGTATGCGACTTAAATAAATATACTAACGTGTTTGATGGGCAAACGTTTACGTTTAGTGTATGATAACATTCAAGAATATCCAGTGCAAGACAGCCTGTCGATGAGTCATACAAAAAAATAATATAAATAGGCTCGTCCTTCAAATGTTTAGTATTTTTTTTGCGGTCAGTTTTTGCGAACGCTTCTGTCTCGCTGCTGGTGAAAATTTAAAATAAATAATATTACGGAGGCAATTTAAAATAATTTAATATCAATTTTTTCTTAAAGTATTTATAGTAACCATTGTCATAGTATTTCTAAGTACTTATGTAATTCGTTCAACATTTTATGGTATGTATTAGGTTTTGAAAATAAATAACAAATTAAGCTTTGCTGTTCCAAAGATTTAAAAAAAAACCTCAGTAAATCGAGAGTCATTAATTCTCAGTATTAACAATCAACTCTTTTTGTTACTGACACATCTATATTAAGCCTTATCGTTGGGTGTATTCTTTTCAATACACAACCTCTTTAGTGCTGTATATTGAGCTATTCGTTTTCTTTTTGAAAAGAGATTAATTCTTTTTTAGTTTTAGATATTAGTTAAGTTAAGTTTGTTAAGTAAGTAAGTTAGTTAAGTTAAGAAATTAGTTTAAGGCATATGCCTTTTCTAAAACTAAAAAAGAATTTTTGAACAACGAAGAACCTACACTATTGTGATGATTGGGAGAATAATAACGAACAACTTTACATAGAAAATAATTTATATTGATGAGCTTTTAGCGGAGCGGTTGCCAACATTTCGGACCTCACGTACCACTAACTCACATAAATAATCATCTGGGCTATTGAGATGATTTTTAAAATAAAAACTGTAGAAACATAAATAACGACGATAAAAGTTTCTTTTTCAATTTTAAATAGTAATAACGCTTGTTTAAAAATAACACATTAATAAGTGTGATATTTTTTTGATGCAATTCAATGGATCTTCTGGCTCGCATGACAATGCAACAACTCTACTGACCACTACAACTTTCTCACGGATCATCGTTTGGCGACCGCTTCTCGCGGTGAGCATATGGCTGACAATGATATTTATAACGGCCCATAAATATAATACGGTTAAAATCATTATTCATTACGAAAGGTGTAAAATGCGAGTGCATTCTAGTTTACAAACAATATTATTTTCATAATAAGAATTTTCGTGTTAAATCTCCACAAAAGTTCATCAAAGTGCTTTCTGCTTCCTTTTAATAAGTCTTTTTAAAAACACTTTCTGTACTTATATTTTAAAAATATTCATGAATTTAAGAATGGTAAACGACTAGAGTACATATTGTAAAATATGTGATAATTATATTTAAATTATACTATGTATACACTTTTTAGTCTGAGACCAAATTGTCCCTACTGTAAATATGTTGTGAATAACTGTCGATGCATAGTTTTAAAATTAATCCAAGGCTAATGATGAACATTAAATTTAAATACGACATATAAATGCATCATGTAAAACATGACAGACCAAACTATTAATATGGTCAATATGAAAATTTGAGTTAATTTTTGATCCATCAATGTATTCTTAATGGATGGATCTGTTTTTAAATGATGTGTTTTAAGTGCATAGTTAATATGCATTTATATAAAATACCTGTAATTTCACATTGTTTGTTTCAATTGATTAAAAATAACAATGTGTCGCCTCAGCAAGCTGAAGTATAAAGTCAAACATACGAATTATTATTATTAAATGCTATTGTTCAATTCTAAGAGATTGGACAAATTGCATGCATGCAAAATATGCTGCTGCATTTATTATATAAAATAGGTGGTCAGACTTAATTCATACTCAATTGACAATGTATTTATGTTTATATTATATGTATGTAGAAAAAACCAAGCTGATCGTGTTCATCCAAACGTTTTTTCATGTTTGATTTATTTACAGTCTATAAATGGCGGCTTAGGGCCAATCTTTATCTCTGAACGGATACTCATTTGGATCAGTTTTTATGATCGGATTAATAATTTTGTGTTGAATGCTTTAGATGTATTTTATGGATCCTGAATGAGCGACTAGCTAACAATCATTTTCTAACCTTGTCATTTCTGTATGTGAAAAGATGGTTGAGTGAATGACTTCTCTGGCAGCCAGTTCGCGTTGTAGAGCTTTTATTTAAATGCTCCATAAGTAGCCAAAGACTCACTCACTTTAGGCCAGTGATGCACAATCCGCGGTCCACGCGAGCAGCATGCGGGTCCGTTTTGATTTTTTTGCGGCTCTCGAATGTTTTTTCTCAAAATTAGTAAGTAGTCATAAGTAAATCATTGAATTTATAAAATGTGAGCAAGCTTTTTCGTTACTGAAGAAGAATAAATCCTTTTATAGAACTTACTGGTGAACCTTTGAATTTAATTGTGCGGCTTATAATATAAATACAGAAATTAAATTTTAAAGAATTAGCTTAAAATTAACAAGGACAAAGATCAAATAAATTTTTCAAAATAAAACATTTTTTGTAAACACGAACACATAATCCTCCTTTGACACGGCTTATTTTTTTCTTACATGATTTAGAAGAAAAAAAACACGATCAAATGTAATGGAACCTATCATTCTTATATGTAACACATATTCACTTCTTTTCTCTCTTTTTATACCGATTTTTTGCACGGCTGCTTGAAGAGGATTTAGTGTACATAAATTTCTCCTTGCGTACCTAATACATGATAATTTGTTTTTATGCGGCCCACTAGAAGAAATAAGTTGTGGATGTCTGCTTTAAACATAAGTGAGTGTGTCTTGAAAAATCTTTTAAAATGGGAAGTTCATTTACTCGTATGTAAATAGATAGTTATGATAAATCAAACAATATTTGAAAAAATTGGAACTTTCTGATTTCCTTTTTAATTCAAATGTGATTGATACAAGTTATTGTATTAAATATATTATTGTTTATAAATGAAAAGTCTTTTATTAAAAAAACTAATAAAAATGTTGTTCATTTTTAAAAGACATGCTTTGGCTCGACGGAGCGAATGAGAGGTGAATGTATAATTGACATTCCGTGTCAATATATCTGAATTCTCCATAAGCCAAAGCAAATTATTTGTCTATTCAATTTTCCTGAGCCGTTACTATCTATTACAAACACTTCACGTATTAACACGTATCGTAAACACACACTAGGTAACGAATTTTAAGTTCAACAGCGAACTTTTGGACGATATGACGTGAACACGTATTTTTTTGTTCCAGGACATGTTCTGGAACATTTTTTTCCTTAGTGAATGAAAGCTGTTAAATCATCTTGTTTATATCGATAACTTCGGAGCACAGGTGCTTATTTAGGAAAACATAAATTAAAGTTCATAAAATTCTTGTAGTGGTGCTTCTGTGATCCAAAATCCTCGATTTGCGACCTAATATACAATAAGATCTAGTTCATTACAATATATTTTCGATAGTAAGGTACTGGGTACTGGGGCATCCATCCCGGGATCCAGGATCCCGTTCAATTTTCTGATCCCGAAATCCCGGGATTGACATGGTCGCGATCCCGGGATTTCGGGATTGAGAAATTTGGAGTAAATCTCGAAAAGTGAGATGAAATTGGCAAATTGTCGATTCCAATTTCCCCGGTGAGCTAAAAAAAAAAAACGAGGTTTCGTGGGAATTCGGGGAAAAAGTATACCAAATTGAGGATTTCAAATTCCTCGGTGAGCTAAAAAAAAAAAAAACGAGGTTTCGTGAGAATACGGGGAAAAAGTATACCAAATCGGAGATTTCAAATTCCTCGGTAAATTTATCTCAATCCCGGGATCCCGGGATTGGAAAAAGGCTCCGGGATTGGATACCCTACTGGGTACTATGAGTGTAAGATACAAAGCTGTTAAGTCGTTCTCTAAAATATAGTGTTTACGAATTGTAAATAGAGTTACTTTTTTGCCGTGCTTTATCTATGGAAATATTTTTCAATACAAAAGCAGTACAGTTATTTGTTTGTGTTGATTAATACGAACAATATTTAAAACCACATGGCAGATTTAATAATATTTAAATTACTAATAAAAGAGTCATAGTGATAACTGAAAATAAATATAAAAAAATGACTAATAGCGGTTAAGAGGAATATGCCAGCTGATAGGAACCGCAGTCTGTTGAAAACCATCAACCATTTTTGATAATTTATTAAAACAAAAACAACAACAGTTCTTCAGTGGGTGTTATAAAAAATTAAAGTCTCAATCCAGAACCTTTCAACAAAATATATAAAAGGATTATATCTGCAAGTAAATTGCGTTCTATGATAAACTAGCTTAATTATCCGATCCGTAATAGAATTTATATTTTGATTTTATTTTCGATGACTCGTAGCTCAGAGAGGGAAGGATGCGAAAGCTGAAAAAAGTTATACTTACAAATTTTCTATTTAATAATTTAAGTAAATTTTGTTGTGAAAATGGATTATATTTTTTGCATGATAGATGGATAAAGTATTTTCTTGTCGAATCGAAATAAATTGTTGGTTTAGCTTATATTAGGTTAGTATAGGTTGATTATTCAGTAAGTAGTAAATAAAATAAAAAACGACTGAACGAGTACCTTTTCACTTAAGAATGCAATGAATGATTTTTTCAAAACTAAATGATCCTTAAAAAAATGAATAGTCAAGATTAAAAGAACCTGCTCTCTACGAAAGGACATCCACTGCGTTTACAAACGGTTGTGGATTTTATGTTAAGTTTTGTAAATTATCACATTTAAGGTGTTAACTCAAATCCAGTAGAAAAGCATTATATCATAAAAATCAAGCACATTTTATTGTACATATTCTATAATTTTTTGTAGTGATAAAGAATGTACAAATTGTAAGCAATATCAAAAAAGAATGTACAAATTGTAAGGAATATCAAATAAATCTAAAGTAAATGAATTTATTATAACTTTTGATAGCAAAGTTTTTCTACTGTACACCGCTGTAAGTTGGAAGTCGAAAAGTAAATTAAATCAATCTTAGATTTTAGTTAAAATTTCTGATTCAGAAAAACTTGATTTTAATTAAAGAGTTTCTTGTTACATATTTCCTGATACGTGCGGCGTGCTCTTCTGGCTTATTTACTTTCATTATGACAATTTTAAGAAAATCCATGCTAAATTACTTTACATTTGAGACATGTTAAGTAAATTTACACTATTATTTAAATTCATCCACATACCTTTATTAATATTTACGTTTATATAGTTATTACACAACTTTTTGAGAGACGCTACATTTTTGTTAATTTCTTACCCTGTATGCTTTCAAAGCTTGGGGTCATGAGCTGGATGCTAAAAATTTCTGTGATTATTTCCAATGCTTTGTGAAATACGTTTTAATAACCTGGTTTGTATTTTACGTCTTTCCAACAAAAAATTGTCAGTTTATGTTTTTTAATATACCACAACATCTCTCGGTATGCATATACAGTGAAACCTCGATTTTACGATTTCAAAAGACCGCAAAAAACAATCGAAAATATAGGAAACCTTCAAATAAATAAATATTGAATTAAAAAAAACCTATTTATTTATTTACAATTCTTTATTAAAGAATATATTTAATTTACTTATTACTTATGTTGCTTATTTGCAGTTTGGCACATAAATTTTAACAGAGACTCTTCCAACTCGCGTACTTTTCTAAATTTACTCTTTTTGCTATGTCGACTAGTTTTTCTCATGGATACGTCGTGAATTTTTTCCAGTTTTTTAGTTACAGTTCTAGTTTTCTTCATTTAGGTATTTTAGTAGTGAGTTGGAAAAATTCGCGAAACGAGATGTGAAGTAAGACTATTTATGAGCGAAAAAAAATATTCAACAAAAACGGTCAACCGGGATAATATTTATGACGGATCATAATATTTAGACGGTAGATCGAGGAAAACGCTAAATCGGGGAACGATAAATGCGGTATCATTTATTGTTCTTGTGGGTGTTTGGCCGGGACTATGAAAAATAAACGATCCATGCAGGAAAACGAATAATGCGATAACGAAAGATCTTGTTTCCACTGCAATTATATTTATACACAATTGTGATCTTCTGTTACTGGAGCCTTTTGTATGTGGGTTTCGAGTTTAAAATGATTAGGAATCAACTGGAAGTTTATAATGATTGAATATGACGCACGATGAGGTTTTGGCGATACATAAATGAATATTAAACTTGTTAGCGTGAATTGAATCAAATAACAATAGTTTTATAAGTACAATTAAAATTATTGTAGTAGTTCTAACAATCCGATATTGATAATTTGAAATATGTCTGAGTGAACGTGGGTTGTCAACCGCTATGACTTATTTTCACACGATAATCTTTTTAGTTTTTTTCTCTTTAAATAAATATTACATTATGGTTATTATCACAGTTAAATGAGTTGGTTTGCGTAGATTTTTTTGCTTTTCCTGGTATTGTTTGTTTATAAATTGTACACAAGCCATTTTGAAGCTATTTAAATTATATATCATATAATGACTACTTATGTCGAGTGACGAATTACAAATAATTCATTTGACCGCTCATAATATAGATACGAGACGAGTGAACTTAATGAAAAAAAACATTGACACATTGCTGTGGCGAATGGATCGAGAATTAATAGTTTTACGATGGTCTTTTTCACAGTTTTTATATTATTTAATTTTATTTATATAAAATTGCATAAGATTGACAAATTATAAATTTAAAACCTTTACAGTGAAGAAAAAACAGAATACATACAATTCAATGTTTAAAAGCAGTAGATTTTTTTAATTGGCAAGGAAGTCAACTGAGTAAGCTCCGACAAACTCTACTTTAATACATAAAAAATAGCACTCGTCGGAACTCACCAACGTTCACGTGGAATACGTCGACATCCGAAGCAATATTGTTTAAAACCGTTAAAGCTCTCCCCAGTGGCATCCCCATTGGCAGACTGGACCTTGGGAGAATAAACAATTCATGTCTACGATTTCTCAAAAAATAATCAGGAATATTTAGTTTCACATTTTCAAGAATTGTGGAATTCTCATTTTGGCCGCGTATAAGCCGAAAGAAATACATGACCAGGTACATTTCTCTTCAAACGTTCAAACTATTTAAGTTTAGCATGCCTAAGAGAAAGTTAGTTGGATAAAGCTATAGGTAATATCCGTACACCATCATATAGAGAAGTTTCAAACATTTCTTCTGAATTTTCTTCACCATAAAGACATGTAAAGACATTTGTTTTTGAAATGCAATGTTATATTTTATCGAATAAATGAACAATAATTATTAAACTTCATTGTTATGTACGAGTTGGTGTTTATTTTGTACAATTAGTCAATCCAATGGGACTGAAGTTCCATAAATTGTTAAAAGAGTTATCATTAAGACGTATAATGTGATATTACGAGTCCATATTCTACACAGCTGTCCGAAATCAGTTGCATGAAGATGTATATTTTTTAATGGAAAGGATTTCTTTTAAGAAAACACAGATGATCGGAAATGTTACCAATAAATGGATGGGATTTTGGCAATTACATAAATATTCATCAGTTTATATCATATTTATACTCAGCGCAAACTAGTAGTAACATGGCATTAATGATGTTTGTCATTGATTTCTTATGACAAATCTAAATCGTGTCTACGTAGCTTATGCCTCTATGTAGTTGCTTAAGATTGTGTGCACTATTAAAAACGTTGCCACATGCAAACCTAAGACTTGTCTTTTTTGTATTTCGAAGTTTGATCACCTGTAATTCTATTGTAATTTAGAACCTACCTGAAAATAAGTTTTTCGTGGTTATGCAAGGAATTTTCGCTTTGTTCTCTTCACAGCTTACTTACCGAAGTAATTCACGAAACTTAACTCAAAACAATACAATAAAAGATTTGTGATTATATCGTTTTTGATGGCTAGTTGTGTGCAATATTTGTCTAATTCTTTGCGAGTGCGTTCGTAAAACCAGACACCGGAACTCGGATCGTTATCCCGATGCGAAATATTAAATAGCCGATTAAAAATATATTAGTTGCTTATATTGCTGCCATCTTTCATCGGTCGTGAATAAGTTATTAAAAAATAACCTTGATTTCATTTTTTCATCAATATTTTATACAGCTACTGACATAATTTTATAAAACAACTAAAGAAACACATTTTACTGACATAAAATTCCGACATGATTGTGCATTTTAGTCCATAATCCCAATAAGTTACACAATATTCCTTTGCACTTATTTCCACTTTTGTTTACCAAGATTAGGTCGGTTTCGCTCATGGCATCTCCAGTTAATCAACTGAACCGTCAAAGAGAGTAAGGATATGAGAATACGGAGAGAACTTATAGTTAACAAATCGCTTTTGATACGCTCCGTTATTTTAGGATTGTAATGGAAAGAGGGAATATTTAAATTCCAAAAACCCATGCCTTCGAATGTAAAAATTTGACTGGTACTGGCACTAAATTCTGTGAGATCCGTCACGAAAGCCAACGACGTTGACCACTGCTCCACGGACCCGACATAAGAATATGTAGTTGTGTAAAAGTCCGTTGTATTTAAGGAAAAAAGAGGTTTTCAATAAACCCCGGCTTACCGTGGAAAATAAACCGGTTGGAACCCCAAAATATGACTATGTTAAACTGTGAAACTGACGGCAAATTCAGTACCAAAATTATAATCGAGTTTTTTTGTAATAGTTCATAAATAGATATTATATTAGTCATTATAGATAGATCGTTTGTGAATGAATCAACATTTAAATATTCTAAGAATATTTTTAGTCATTGTGCTACTTTCGAATAAATGAAGCATGTGCGGCGAATATTTTTTATCATGCTATGCTGAGAATAGCCTTTGTTTCTCTATTGGTACATTTTTCAATAAATTACTGTATTCCCTAGTAAATGACGACAATGATTCAGATGTCATACATTTTCATTATATATTTTCATCTATAAAAGGTAAACACTTGCATATATAATAATTTAGTTGTTTAATACAAATTTTATAATACAAAAAAAAACTGTATTTACACTGTGGATATTTTCCGCAGATTGTCGTGTTAAAAAATATACACCGGATTTTCTTTTTACATAGTTTTAAAATAGCACGATGCTACATCCCTTAAATGTACTTATGTAGAGACTTATTCATGGAAACCCGAAAATTTAGATAGAACTATTACACAGGCTCTGAATATTTTGTATATAAGTGATTTACTTATGTATTTATTTATTGTTTAAAAAGTTTATTTATTAAGTGATAAAACTGATGAAAGCGATGTCATACCAAATGTGCGTAAAAGGGTACGTATATATGATAATAATAATCAAGTTTTTTTTTAATATAAAATAAAATATAATATACAATAATAAATTTTATTTTTTGATACCCTAAATTGATTTTTGTACGAGGAAACATACCCACCATTTCAGTATACTTTTTTTAAGCGGTATTGTGTGGAAACTGTCCACCGTGTAATAAGAGAGTACAGTGTACATTGAATTCAAAATTAGAGACATTTTATAAAAATCAGTTTAGAATAAGGAAAAATAAAAAATGTTTATTATTTAATTTAAAAAAATGGACATTAGATAAAATCTTTTATTTAAATTTATTCACTGCGTCTGTCCTTATTTTCTACACTGCGTTATTTCAAAGTGTAAGAAAAATAGAATTTACTATATATAATACTTAAATAAACTAAAAATAATTATGCCTAACCTACAATGCGATTATGCTACTAGCACCTGAATTTTATTAAGATTACTTATAATTAAAAATTTTGACCCAGTTCATTACAAAGGCATCGATGTGAAAATAACTGTTTTTTTTTTAAATTATCGTTGTATGAGTTTTGAAAATTTAATAGTAAATGTCACAAATGACGACGCATAAGAAACAATCCTTTCCTCAGACATATCAAGAGTAATTCTATATCTTTTTCTTCTATACTTAATTTACCTGTCATTTTTTTGAAAATAGTTCTTGAATAATTTATTCCTCATGAATTCCATCGAATTGATTCTAATTAATCTTTTGCTAACTGGTATTTTATATGTGTATTGTGTATTTTGAAGGTTATTTATATTAAAACAAACAATTTCTTGACTTCTGGTGGGGTATATCTTAGTCTTGATCGATCCAAAAATCAATGTAGTACGAGTTACAAATCAATTAATTACACGCTTTAAATTTTTTTTATTTATCTAACTCAAATGTTCAAATTTAATTCAACAGTATGTGATTTATTCGATAGCTATTTTGACATCTCACTATCGGTAAAACTAGTCAGAATATATATACTTAACGATGGTATAATAGTATATAATCAACTCGACCATAGTTATATTATTCTATGATTATATTTACCTCAAAGAGGTAGAACCACATTTTAAATTAGAGAAACATTTATCTAAAAAAATAGAATAACACGTTAAATAATTTTCAATAAAACTTCACACAAGAGTGGATATTTGGTAATTATTAGCTATGAGGAAATGATATGATATACATACACGTGATATGACATGTCTGTTTAAAGTTTATTGGTTTCCTCTTTCAAAAGATATGCAAGAATAATTATTGTACACAAGTAAAAAGCAATATTAATATAAAATAACAGCGTAACAAATATAATATCTATTCAAATAACACAGTTGATAGTTATCTTTTAATTATAGTAATACGTTTTTGGCTAGCTTATCATTACATGGTCATTTTTCATTTAATATAATAATAATATTAATGAAAATTTCTTGTTGAAGAAAAATTTCATTGTTTTAACAGTTTCTAAAAATTGTAGTCCATAGTTTCTTATTTCATGAATAAATCTCTCTAGTGTTCATTTGCTTTATACATCTAACGAGCTGGTGATATCTGCAAAAAGCTATTTATTAAATCAAACTCACAATATAATGGAGCTAATTTGAATAATTTCCCAGAGATCAATCTGCGGGCTTGATTTGCATTTTATTATAAACCAATGAAATTCACACATATTCGTGTTGTTGTTTATGTTGTATATCAAATATTAGAAAGTTCACTTTTACACAATATGTGCAAAATGAAAATTTATTGTTTGAAACTTGTGTGTAATGAACATTCTTGATGTTATTAACTGATGTAAAAATGTTATCTGGCTTGTTATGATTAATTATTTACTGTCCCAGAACAAATTAACTATTAATTATGGTATAATAAGCAATGCCCATGTTTAGATTTAAAAAAATATGTTACCTATTATAATTGAGAGTCTGCGGTATGACCGTGAATGGTCTACAGAAATCACGACAATATTTACATTTATTTTTTACGATTTAATAATAGTACAAAGTGCACCATCACTTTTGTGTCTAAAACCAGAATATCAATAACCAGGTTCGGACGTGTATGTTCGATGCTTTTTAGAAAAACCATATTTTTATTATTATGTCTCTTTAACAAGACAACAGCTGTCAACAACACGACCATCTTTTTTTTATAATAACTTTCTTTAACGATATAAATTCACTCACTTATTTGTAGCATGTATTGTATTATTTTTCCAAAATTTTTGCTATCCTGTGAAGTTGTCTTTTATGGTGAACTCTTAAGCCCTATTATAATAGATATTATGGATAAAATTATTCTTAAATATAGCGGTTGGTAAAAAGATCGCTCAATTATTAATCGAACGTACATTGGTGTTGATGTATTGTGTATATGTACATATATTATATTTTGTACGCTATAAAAAGTTGAAATATTGAGCCTGAGAAAGCTATTTTTATTAGAAACATTGATATGTTTACGTCATACTGGATTTATAAGTATTATATGTTACCGTATTTCTGAATTATTAACTCTCGCGGCTCGGAGACTAGAAAAATACTTCTCTGCCGATGGGGGTCGTTTAAGGACCCCAGTGGTTTCCTCATTATTGGCCTTATTCTTATGAATTTCGAAAAAAAATAGTCTAAAGGCTTTAAAATATCTCTCTGCATCATTCCTCATACATTTTTTTTTATAAAAATCTGTGTTTTTTTAATAAATAATCATATTTTAAGTTGCGCGTAAAAAATACGTCATTTCAGTACAAATATCAATTTGCAACTGAGCGTTCAGCCCAGTTATCTTACGAACGATCGCTGATAAGCGGGCGCTTATCTCGCTATCGCATTATCGCGTAATTATATAAACTACAAAAGGTCCAAAAAACTATGATATAAGAGTACCTTAATTATAAAGATTGTATCATCCATATTAAAATAGATATTTAAGAAAATGTGGGTATTGGGGTCGCATTTTTTGAGCTTAGAACCGGAAAAGTTAAGTAAGTATCTAAATACGTGTATTCGAAATTCCTAGAAAGAGTCCTTGGTTGGTATTGGTAGTTGCACCACTGGGAATGAAGCCTGCTTGCTGTTCAACCATATTTACAAAAAAATCAACGGCGTAGCTAATGGTGTATAACGAGCGCAATTGTAAAGCGTCAGTGTGTATCGTTTTTTAATTGTAGTGCGCAATTCGACATATATTTGCGCTAACCGAAGTTAGTAACTAAGTTATTGTCGATTAAAATTGCGTATTGTCAAAAGGTCATTGAAGAGGGCTTTGACCCAATTTATGATTGAAACAAACTTTCCAGAAACCTAAACACAATATGTCAACTTACCATAATAATTTCATTATTACTGTGTGCTTGCAGAATGCGGAGGCAGATATTAAAATTATACGAGATAATCACAACGTCGGACAATGAAGGGACAAAGAAACATGTCGAGCCATAAGAGGAAGAAGTTCATTTACACGATGCCACCAATTACAATTAATGTGTTATTGGCATAAACATTCACACCATCCACATTGTTATACATTTTCTTTGGGGTTAATAAAATGTTGATAGTATTCATTCATGATACCAAAAGTTAAATGTTAATATAAATATCCGGTATTTCTATATCGCCACTTTGATACTACAACAATGCAACTTAATCATATCGACTATCTAAAGGAAAAATGTCACACATACAAAAAACGTTTTTTTGGTGATTTTGGGCCAAAGGCAAATTATAAAATATTCACAAACTTGAAGTTCAAGGAGACTGAAAAACTAGTTTTTAATTTAACTTGATCTAGTATTAATTAGATAAATTGCTTAAAAAACCTTTTTTTAATATTTTTTTCCTGATCGCAATTTTCACAGGTCCATCTTTTTCCAGACTGTAAAAGCTAAATTTAGATACTAATTTGGCATTTTCAGCATACATCCTTTTAATATAACTTTTATCAAGATGTGATTATTGAAAAAAAGGTGTTTTGAAAAAACTGTGGGTTATGATCATTTTCCTTTCCGCAGTCGATATATATATTTTAGATAAAGCACGGGTTCCCAACCTATGGGTCGTTAAATTTTTCAAATTTGGATTTGAACAACAAAACTAAAACTACAGTCAACTAAAATTACATTATTAAAAAAATAAATGCCCTTTTCAATTGCATCGGGCCACGGGTCACATGGCTTTTATAAACAGGGGTCGCCACCCGAAAAGGTTGGGAACCTATGAGATATAGAATTTTTTGTGACTAAGTCAGCGTCTAGTTTTATAAAGTTATTTTTTTATAAAATATCCCCAAATTGCAATTCGCTGCAATGCAAAATATATATTTTTTAATGTTTATTCACATAAAAAAATATGGTGACGTACAATTAGTTCTCGTGTTGACTAATTGCTTCTTTTTGCGATACAGCAATCGTATAATTATTTAAACATTAAGATTTCACCATGCTTATTTTATAACATTAGACGCTACTTAAAACAAAACACGTGGGTGCGAACATATTTTGTTATGAGTAAAATAAATGTTCTTACATTTTACTACACTGCTCGCACATGTCACAATCGATGTTTTCCATGAAGTTATTACTATTTTAGGTGCTTTGTTTGTAAATAAGTAGAAATAATACGTATTTTGTATGCGCAACGACGTTTCCATAATTTCTGCATTACGTTTTTCTTCGATGGCGCGGAACTCCACAACAATTTACTAACGTTACGATAAAATTCATCATTAAAAACACTTCCTAGGCCAGGGTTTTTCCAGGCCTCTCCTGCGATGGAGCACATCGCTAAATTTGATGTTTAATTCCGTGTTTATTTTGTTTTCATGAAGTTATTAAAACTAAGTCAAAACATGTTTAAATCTGTCGCAGTCGAAGGAGCTTATAAAACTAGAACATATTCTTGCGAAACACCTATTTATTTTACACGGACATAATTTAGGAAACCCTGAACTACACTGTTTTACAGCAGAAATAACGATAATAACACGCAGAAATATTTTTTATTTAAATTGTTTATAAGGTATACACACTATTTTCCCTATTATAATATGACCTATTTATTCATAGCATGATTGGAATAATAATATTAAAAAAAAAAAACAAAATAAGCTAATTTGCTTTACTTTTTCTAGTAACTGTCACTTTGAATTTCACGTCGTTTCTTCATTGAATACCTACCTTTATTACTTCTTTACTACGTGATCTTGTTACGAAGTTTACTATAATTACATAAGAGTTGCAAAAAATCTTACCTCTACAGCCACCCAGGTATTTCTATAATTATGAGGAAAACACACACAGCACATAAATTAAATCATTTTATGCTAAGTATTATCTTTTCACCAGACCCCGAATATAATACGAATTCTTTTTACAAAGCAAATATTTTAAGCAACATCGCGTTATATTCCGGATAGCATTGTATTAGTTTCTATATTATAACAATCTATATATTAATACTCGATAATGTCCGTATGTTTGCATGATTGCATGATTGCATGATTGTCCGCGATTTCCCCCCCCTCTGCCCCTTCCCCCTCCCCCTCAAAGCTCCGCTGACGCAATATTTTTATTCATACTAAAGACATATTTTCCCAATACACTGTTTATTATTTGACGAAACAAATCAAGTCGCTGAAAAATTGAATTATCATACAAAAAAACGCCACGACCGTCGATCGAACCATCGCCTGTAGATTATGAGTTGAGATCGTTACCGCTCGGGCAAACACACAACTGTCAGAATTGATCTAATTTAAATATTATATATTAAGCACACATTTAAATTATTCTAAAAATTCCAAAATACGCATACTTCACATGCATACATAAACAGTTGAATTATTCCAAAAATTCAATAATTTACGAGGTCTATTTCTGCTAATAGGAAAAATAGTTGTTAGCAAACTTAAACATTATTCCAAAAATTAAGTAATTTACAAGGACTATTTTTGCTACCATGAAAAATGGTTGTTAGCAAACTTAAACATTGTTCCAAAAATTAAGTAATTTACAAGGACTATTTTTGCTACTATGAAAAATGGTTGTTAGCAAACTTAAACATTATTCCAAAAATTCAATAATTTACGAGGTCTATTTCTGCTAATAGGAAAAATAATTGTTAGCAAACTTAAAGATTATTCCAAAAATTAAGTAATTTACAAGGACTATTTTTGCTACTATGAAAAATGGTTGTTAGCAAACTTAAACATTATTCCAAAAATTAAATAATTTACTAGGTCTATTTTTGCTACTATGAAAAATGGTTGTTAGCAAACTTAAAAATTATTCCAAAAATTAAATAATTTACGAGGTCTATTTCTGCTAATAGGAAAAATAATTGTTAGCAAACTTAAACATTATTCCAAAAATTAAGTAATTTACAAGGACTATTTTTGCTACTATGAAAAATAATTGTTAGCAAACTTAAAAATTATACCAAAAATAAAATAATTTACGAAATTTCTGCTTCTAAGAAAAATGGTTGTTAGCAAACTTAAACATTATTCCAAAAATTAAATAATTTACGAGGTCTATTTCTGCTAATAGGAAAAATAATTGTTAGCAAACTTAAACATTATTCCAAAAATTAAGTAATTTACAAGGACTATTTTTGCTACTATGAAAAATAATTGTTAGCAAACTTAAAAATTATACCAAAAATAAAATAATTTACGAAATTTCTGCTTCTAAGAAAAATGGTTGTTAGCAAACTTAAACATTGTTCCAAAAATTAAGTAATTTACAAGAACTATTTTTGCTACTATGAAAAATGGTTGTTAGCAAACTTAAACATTATTCCAAAAATTCAATAATTTACGAGGTCTATTTCTGCTAATAGGAAAAATAATTGTTAGCAAACTTAAACATTATTCCAAAAATTAAGTAATTTACAAGGACTATTTTTGCTACTATGAAAAATGGTTGTTAGCAAACTTAAACATTATTCCAAAAATTAAATAATTTACGAGGTATATTTCTGCTAATAGGAAAAATAATTGTTAGCAAACTTAAAAATTATACCAAAAATAAAATAATTTACGAAATTTCTGCTTCTAAGAAAAATGGTTGTTAGCAAACATAAACATTATTCCAAAGATTAAATAATTTACGAAATTTCTGCTTCTAAGAAAAATGGTTGTTAGCAAACTTAAAAATTATACCAAAAATTAAATAATTTACGAGGTCTATTTTTGCTACTATGAAAAATGGTTGTTAGCAAACTTAAAAATTATTCCAAAAATTAAATAATTTACGAGGTCTATTTCTGCTAATAGGAAAAATAATTGTTAGCAAACTTAAACATTATTCCAAAAATTAAGTAATTTACAAGGACTATTTTTGCTACTATGAAAAATGGTTGTTAGCAAACTTAAACATTGTACCAAAAATAAAATAATTTACGAAATTTCTGCTTCTAAGAAAAATGGTTGTTAGCAAACTTAAACATTGTTCCAAAAATTAAGTAATTTACAAGGACTATTTTTGCTACTATGAAAAATGGTTGTTAGCAAACTTAAACATTATTCCAAAAATTAAATAATTTACGAGGTCTATTTCTGCTAATAGGAAAAATAATTGTTAGCAAACTTAAAAATTATACCAAAAATAAAATAATTTACGAAATTTCTGCTTCTAAGAAAAATGGTTGTTAGCAAACATAAACATTATTCCAAAGATTAAATAATTTACGAAATTTCTGCTTCTAAGAAAAATGGTTGTTAGCAAACTTAAACATTGTTCCAAAAATTAAATAATTTACGAGGTCTATTTTTGCTACTATGAAAAATGGTTGTTAGCAAACTTAAAAATTATTCCAAAAATTAAATAATTTACGAGGTCTATTTCTGCTAATAGGAAAAATAATTGTTAGCAAACTTAAACATTATTCCAAAAATTAAGTAATTTACAAGGACTATTTTTGCTACTATGAAAAATGGTTGTTAGCAAACTTAAACATTATTCCAAAAATTAAATAATTTACTAGGTCTATTTTTGCTACTATGAAAAATGGTTGTTAGCAAACTTAAAAATTATTCCAAAAATTAAATAATTTACGAGGTCTATTTCTGCTAATAGGAAAAATAATTGTTAGCAAACTTAAACATTATTCCAAAAATTAAGTAATTTACAAGGACTATTTTTGCTACTATGAAAAATAATTGTTAGCAAACTTAAAAATTATACCAAAAATAAAATAATTTACGAAATTTCTGCTTCTAAGAAAAATAGTTGTTAGCAAACTTCGACATTATTCCAAAAATTAAATAATTTACAAGGTCTATTTCTGCTAATAGGAAAAATAATTGTTAGCAAACTTAAACATTATTCCAAAAATTAAGTAATTTACAAGGACTATTTTTGCTACTGTGAAAAATAATTGTTAGCAAACTTAAAAATTATACCAAAAATAAAATAATTTACGAAATTTCTGCTTCTAAGAAAAATGGTTGTTAGCAAACTTAAAAATTATTCCAAAAATTAAATAATTTACGAGGTCTATTTCTGCTAATAGGAAAAATAATTGTTAGCAAACTTAAACATTATTCCAAAAATTAAGTAATTTACAAGGACTATTTTTGCTACTATGAAAAATAATTGTTAGCAAACTTAAAAATTATACCAAAAATAAAATAATTTACGAAATTTCTGCTTCTAAGAAAAATGGTTGTTAGCAAACTTAAACATTATTCCAAAAATTAAATAATTTACGAGGTCTATTTCTGCTAATAGGAAAAATAATTGTTAGCAAACTTAAACATTATTCCAAAAATTAAGTAATTTACAAGGACTATTTTTGCTACTATGAAAAATAATTGTTAGCAAACTTAAAAATTATACCAAAAATAAAATAATTTACGAAATTTCTGCTTCTAAGAAAAATGGTTGTTAGCAAACTTAAACATTGTTCCAAAAATTAAGTAATTTACAAGAACTATTTTTGCTACTATGAAAAATGGTTGTTAGCAAACTTAAACATTATTCCAAAAATTAAATAATTTACGAGGTCTATTTCTGCTAATAGGAAAAATAATTGTTAGCAAACTTAAACATTATTCCAAAAATTAAGTAATTTACAAGGACTATTTTTGCTACTATGAAAAATGGTTGTTAGCAAACTTAAACATTATTCCAAAAATTAAATAATTTACGAGGTCTATTTCTGCTAATAGGAAAAATAATTGTTAGCAAACTTAAACATTATTCCAAATATTAAATAATTTACGAAATTTCCGCTAATACGAAAAATAGTTGTTAGCAAACTAGAACATTATTCCAAAAATAAATAATTTACAATTTAAATACTGCAGGGCAGGGCTGTCGATATACGCCCCGAGATATTTCTTTTACTATCAGAATTTCTGGATTATTCAATAAATAGGTTAGTAATTTATTTTTCACGCCAGTAACTTTTCTGACTACTTAAAAATGCAACAAAAATCCCTCCGTTGAGGTCAACGGGCTTACAGCTAGTTCATTATAATTATCTCTAACAAATTTAATGTCTTATATTTTTTTCCATTGCTTCGTTGTCAATGGTAATCAGTGTCATTGTTTATGATATCTAGCACGCCTGCATTAGTGTGCAATTTAAATTCACGTGTAATAAAGCTTTGCCTGTGACAGGGGCCATGTCAGCTTTATAGACTTTGGTTACTTTAATCTACTGATGCATTTTTATTTATGCTTCCGAATAATATTGAGATTGACGAGGGCATAGGAAGGCGTACGGCGCGGCGCAATCAGCAATTTATCTGGAACGTAAAAAGATTTTTTTTCATTGCTAGACAATTTTCATATTAATTTATTTTTACACAATGGAAATACCGTGTTGTATAAAACTGACAGATCGAGAAATTTATTAATTCCAGCAATGGCGGATTAACCCATAAGCGCAAGAGGCGCGCGCTTGGGGCCTCCAATCTGAGAGGCCCCAAAATAAAATATATTCTACGAAACCGTAGTTCGAAACTTAGTAATTCGAAAAAAAGGGCCTCCAAATTTAATTGCGCCTCGGGCCTCTCAACTGCTTAATCCGCCACTGAATTCCAGCGTATCGGTGGTTCTTTACATAAACTTCAAGTATTATCTACCAAATTATGTCGATACCATTTCTATTATTATTTTAATTAATTTATAACTCCATTTACTGGTAACGCTTGTAGGTTTGTAACATAAGCTATCGTCTTCCAATCCATAATTGTTTTTTTTCCATTTTTTTTTCGCAGTGACTTTCTGATTTTTAGTGATGAAAACGGATCGTCATGTAATAGGCTCATAGCCAGCACCCATGCATTGGGCGAAGAAGTGAGGATGAAATTGATTTATTATCATTGTGTTATGGTTGGCGATCATTTTAGCATACACTTAACGTGGTGTTATGTGGCATACTTGTGAATCAATTCATCTATCCCTTACTAGGTAAAGAAGTTGAGTAACTAGTTAAAATGCTGGTTTGAAATAATAATAACACACGATGAGGCGTCCAATTATTATATTTCTATATTCTAATTAAAAAAGGGCAGTCCAAAAATAGTAAAAAATCGGCCTTAAAAATATGTATCTATGACAACTTTAAATAATCAACAAAAACTTCAAAAAACTATTCAAGATCACATTTTTTGTTTTCTGTGTATAAGTAGAAACTAGAATATATCTATAAAATATTAATGCTTAGCCATTTGAACATTTTTTAAATGGTACTACCCATTTAATCAATAAAGACGATACAAATATAATATAGGTACATACAAGTCTTTTATTTTCCTCTTCACCCTGCCTAACGAACATATTCTCCTAAATTAAATGGGGCCATTTTTTTGTTGTTGATAAAATCAAAAAAATCAACAGTTCTAATATTACAAGTACTACAGTAACTAGAGGAATCCTTTCGTTTTTGTTAGCAGTATAGGTGGCGAATTTGTTCCTAGAACTGATAGTTATATTATTATTTAACAACTATTAAGTAATACGAACCGAAGCAGCTGCCTTAAAAAACAATGTACACGAAGCGTAAAATGATAGGTTTACTTTCTAAAGAGTCTTACTCTGCACGACAGATTTTTTTTATGTCCTTATCAAATACAAAATAAATAAATAAATAAACAAACCGGCTTTTATTATCTATAAAAAAACATTTGAAATTGAAATGCTAAATGACGACCTGGAAATATTTTTGAATATATAAATCGATAAATCGAAGGGTAAAATATAATTAGAATAAGTATCAAATAATGATTAAATAGTACGTGCTCATATAGTAGCATCAAGATAATTGATAACATTTAATACTAATAAATAATGGTTATGGAGAGACGTTGGAACTGGCTGGGGTACGTGCCGCGGCTGCCTCCGGACAGCCGTAATTCTGCCTGCCTCTTCTTCCAACCGGTGGGATTCCAGTGTCCCGGACGTCCGTCAGATAATAACCATAGGCTGTACTCAGCGGACCTGAGGGATTTTGGCATGTCATGGAAGGGAGCAAAGCAATTGGCGGGAGACAGGGAAACATGGAGGTGCCGCGTGGCGGCCATATGCTCCACATAGGGAGCGAACATGGCCAAAGAAGAAGAAGAAAAAATAATTATAAGAAATTATTCCGTATGATTTTATGTTTTTTAATAAAAAACACAGAATTATTCTGTAATCGAAATATCATTTTTTTTTGTAATTAAAGAAAATTTATGAAATAAATTAACTGCTTACTACTAATATAAGATTTTGATTGAAATTGCTTGATGGAATTTCAAAATCGTTTTTGAATCTTTCAAATGTGGTACATTTTCAGGGATGTATTAAAGTGTACGGATGAACTGTTGGTTAGTAAATAGTTTTATCTTGTATATGTTATCTATATTATAAGAATAACCAACAGAAAATATTATAACTAGGTTTAAAAGTTCTTGATGGAGATTTTACTGTTGATATGATAAAAAATCAGCCCTTATTGGAAAAATATCACATAAATTTCCCAATTAAGATTGAAAGTCGTTACCACCACCAATGAATTTAAACTAAGTGATATATATTTTTTCCAATTTACTAACAATTTACTAGCCGTCAGTTATGTTAAATTCATCCGTGCACTCGAATGCTTCAAGGTGCTGAAAGGCGAAACCAGAGTCGTTAGTGACCAAAAGGTATGGAAATGTACAACATTTGTAAGATTCAAATTGTATTCATAATGATAAGATACTAAGCATTATGACATACGTCATTAGGTATTTTCATTGGATCGGTGTCGTGGTTTTCCATCCTTGAGTGTTTACACGCAAGACCTGATATCTCTGCAAAACATAACAGGCTATGTGCATAGAATATGAATTACAGAGCTGTTACTACACAATGATAATAATAATTATACGTTGGCTTACAATACTTCCATCTTTTTTGTGCCTAATCCATTGTTTTGAACGATTTTACTTACCCAGGGAATTTCATCAGACCATTATACTTGTAAGCAATTGCGTTTCCACTGTCCCAATGTTGTAAAAATCTAAAAACTTTACATAAACATTGCTATTAATTATATGTAATTTGAGATTACTAGATTTTAATAGTATATGCCAAGCTAAAAAAATTATTCTGTTTGTTTTGCATTACAAAATGTTTTATGTTGTGAAAATAATAAAGACAATACATCGTTCTGAAAATACGATTAAACGTCTTATTTATAGACGATACTTTAAAAAAAGAATTGTTATATCGAACAAAGAATGGATTATCTTAAAGCAATACAATTTTCTTGACAGATTTCAATTGCCTACCTTTATTTATTTTTACGAGAGAAAAAATAATATCATTCGACTGGAGAAAAGTAAACAATATCAATGAATTAAGTTTTACGCAACTATTGATAATAACAATGAGTCGTTGTACTATGTGAATGCCAATCCAATCAATTATTCATTTAATATAAGGTTAAAATTATAATTTTATTAGGTTTAATCAGTTCGTGAGAATTTCTAACTCATCCTTACTAAGTAAGTAGGTTTTAACCCATTGTTAAAATATGTTGGCAATTTTACCTTTCAATTTACCTAAGTCAACATGGTTTATTTTAAGTTTTGGTGATGGTCTAAGAGGCTTAATTAAGACTCACATTAAGTCACTTTAACAGCGAGTCGTAACAATTTATATATGCACCAATTGACGTCAGCTTGTTAAACATAATTTTAAATCTAGCCCAATGTTTCAAATATAGCAGCATATTATTATCTAAAAAAAAAGAGAAAATATATCATAACAGTTTATACATAATCTATACAAACAAAGTTAACGAAATTAACAAATAAAGCCATTAAAATTGAAATTATCGATATCTTTCAAAACGATGAAGATCAGTGTAACATATATTTGTAGTGTTAAATTGTAATACAAAATATGTCGTTGTGTTGGAAAATTTTACTAGATACAAACCCGTCCGTAAGACGCTGTATGAATCTTTTAAAATGTGATATATACAGAGGAAACCAATCAAGATAAACTTAAAACTTGTAGTATCACAATACATTACACACATTTTCAGAAGAAATACATTTTTCAAAAATATAATCATTTTTTTTTAATCTGAAACCATAAATAAAATAAGATGAATTCATATTTCATAAACAATAATTGACACTTAAATCGAACAATTTTTTCCTTACGTTGACGCTTCATGCGGCTTAATGTTTATACAATTAATTGTGGTGGGTTAAAAGACAACTCTTTATATGGCAAAATACATGTATTTACAAATGTAAAAAATAATTTTGCTACATTAATTTACCAGTGAATAAAATATTTGTATGGATTTAAATGTGTTTCATAAAGGAAACATGCAGGAAATTATCTCATATAGGTATCTCAAATATCGATTACCTATCTTGTGCTGTTATACAATTTATAGTATGGTCATTATATTATGCATACCCGCTGAAACTCTGTTGTACGGAATTACGTTGAATTCTCTATCGCAATCCTTTTTGATTTTTTATAAGAACCATTTAGTTTTCCTCAACGAAGGATCTCGATTCTCAGAAACTCCAGCTCAGCATAGCATGTTTGCGATTGAGTGATTGATCTTCATTCTGAAATAATAATAAAAATACATTTTGCATGTAATAGCTTAAGAAATATATATTTACGTTTGTCCATTCCCAGTGTGTATTTTTATATTAAAATATACGCAGTGACGTTGTGAAGTACGCGTTTCAAAAGAATGTCATCTAAGAAAATTAGTGTTAGGTATACTGTCAAGGACAAAACCCCGACCTTCATTTTATATTTACAACATAAGACTTAGAAACAATTTTATTCATAAACCTTGGGATGTAATGTCTGATGATGATTATCAAATAAGCAAAACACGTGTCTCATGACGTTGTCGTAACACTAGTAGAATAAGAAAATATCAAATTTTAAATTAAATTTCTATAAAATTTTAGCCGAATGGATTCGGCTATTATAACTACTTAACATTTTGTTTCGGATAGAAAAGCGGGGTTTAAAAGAACAGCTATTAAACTAATAAATTTCTTTTTCTATCTAAAAAAGTGAACGATGTGAAAAAACGTGACAGATGTTCACGCCATTTTAAATAAATAAATCCATAAATCAATTTGTTATATTTCATTATTAAATGATCAACAAAGTAAATACTGTTTTATGGACCCGTCAAAAAAAAAACTGCAAACGATCTTACACACATGAGTGTGTTGGGAAAAATCTGGAGTAAATTCACGAAGAAAATTAAACATCACAATCAATAGTACAATAGAAATCCTCTTATGGCCATTGTTTAATTGTTTAATATTTAATAAATTACCAACTTTATCACCGCTATTCAGTTGTATTAAGTCACTTTACGTAATAAATGGCCAATATAACGAGTCAGTCAATTAAAATAAATTTACGTATCTAATTAGGATGAATTAAATAAAAACACGGCAATAATTGAGTTGTTGCACGAAACACCTTGAGACAATTTTAGCTCACAAAATACAATTTCATGCAGTGACGATTTTGCAAAGTAATTGGCCTTATTTCAAGGTGTTTGATTTTACCTCTAAGTAGTACAATAATTTTATCATGGAGAGTAGGTGTGTTACAACAAACGATTTTTTTTTTCAAGTTTACACGAAGCTTAATATAAAAAAAAAACTTTGAATGCGAAAAAACAAAAAAAAACTGTTCGTGTAAATTATATGAATTCATACCGGAGTATTATAATCTAAAATTTTAGAAATATAGTCGGTATAACTTTATGTATATAAAACAGATTGACGACTTTCTGCCTCCGGATAGTGTTTCCTTCACCGGACCATTTAACTGTACATATAAAATATGTTATGTTTACCGAGAATGTGGCAGGTAGAACACCGATAAAATAGTTCAAGGTTCTACGGAATTTTATAGACACCTTAATAAGATTTTTTTTCGCCTGCAAGTTGGATTTTGGTATTCAAACATGATAATGATGAAAATAAGATATTGGGAAATATGAAATATGATCTGTCCAGAATCTATGATGTTGATTACATTTTGAAGAGACATCATCAATGTTTTTCAAGATTATATTTCAATCAAAACTGTCTCTAGTATTGAAGGGTGTGACATGTAATTATGTAGGTTGATTTAAAAAATCAGATTTTCAGTTTGAGTGTCAAACTTTTTATCCATGTCCGCTCCCAATGTGGAGCATATGTCCTCCTTATGGAGGTATCTCAACAGAAGTTTTTTACGAGAACTGTTTGTTATTCAGTCGCTCAACTTCTCTTTTCTAAAGACAGTAGTGGGGATAGAAGGATAAGGCTAGGACAGGACTAGTGGTTAATTAATCGCCCTTGCTAAGCCCAGTTATTGAAGGATAGGGAATTTTTAGACATCACAAACTTTCATGCCATCGATAAATTGATCGAAAAATCTATTCGTTCTGGGACCCGAACCCGTGAGATCCGGCACGAAAGCTAACTGCGCATATATTATATTTTTATTTATTTACGTATTTTTTTTTGTATTGGTAATAAATTATTTATAAATCACGTGCTTAAATCAGAGGTGTAAATAAACTGGTTCGGACGTAACCTGCGAACGGGTTTGTCTACTTGTTATTAATTTTCTTATTTAAGCACAATCAAAATAGTTTCTCAATTTTGTATCACGTAAAGATTTAAATAAAAATCTGCTATTGTTACAAGTGAACAGTTTAAACTTACTATCCGTGTGAAATGTTCAAATTAAAACATGAACGTTTTTATTTGTCAATTGAAACAATATTAATTGTCACTTTACATGTCACATAATTTCAAAAACTGATAATGTTATGTAAACAATGTATTTTAATGTTTTCCTAATATGTAACAGCAAATGAAAACAATAAGACTAGGTAGTGAATTAAATTAATGAAATCGTATGTATTGTAGTCTTGGACAACTTCTCTTAATTGTATAAAATACAGTGGCATAGTTAATTGAATACTATTAACAAATGACCGCAAAACAATTAGCAATTAATCGCTAATTAAAAAAATAATTACTAGATTTTTCATTCAAGTTTAAAGTTTAAAATATGTGTAGATAAATTGTGCTAATCGAATATTTATGTGACGTCATGAATTTGTCGTGGTATTTTCTATTATTATTGCAAAATATTATCAAAAGAACGAGCATGTTAATTGTAAATACTCGTAGATAAGTAAGTATAATCTCGTTTTAATTTGTAACTGTCAATTCGTAGTGGAAAGGTATTATGTATAAAAATAAAATACATTGATTTGAAAATACTAATTGTATAAATTTGAATTAGTGAAATCGGTGCTGATCTTTTCATACAATTGTGGAAGGTTAAAAATATTTTTATGAATATGCTAACATATCAATTTGCAGTTTATAAGTCAGAACAGCTCTAAGTAACCTGTTTTGGGATAAAAAAAAGCAAAATTCAAAAGGTCACAAATCACAATAAATCATGTATATTGCCCCTTATGTCCGAGATTAAGACATTTTTCAACAGTAATTTACTTTACCGTCTGTGTGGTCGAGTGGTCAACGTCGTTGGCTTCGGTTACAGAGGTCACGCGTTCGAATCCCAGTACGGACAGTTTTATAAATTGATTTTTCAATCGATTTATGAATTTCTATTCGAAGGCATGGATGTATGTGATGCCTTGAATTCCCCCATCCCACCCATCCTATCCTATGATCGGGGCGTATCGAGAGTGATTAGCTTAACCACTAGTCCTGTCTTAGCCCTATCCTTCTATTCTTACTCTATTTGAAAAAAGAGAGGTTGAGCAACTGATTTACAAGCAGTTTTCGTAGAAACACTTTTGTTGAGATAAACTTCACTAGGAGTCCATATGCTCCACTTTGGGAGCGGACGTGGTAAAAAAAATACAGATTACTTAGATCAGGTTCAATAGTAGGACAATATGTTTAGTGACTCCACTCCATCGTCCATTTTCACATCATATTTTATTAATTCGATGGACCCGATATACCTCGACCATATACTGAGTTGTGAACTAATTTTGACCGGCCGGTTGGTTCTTTCTTACCGTATCATAGCATTCATTTAAAAATGTGAGGTTAGACACCGATAACGATCATTGGCAGTGGTTTTAACAGTGTTAAGAGTCTTTTTTTTTGCCATACCTTAAAAATATCAAAAATGGATATTATGAGTTTTTATACCAAGCCCCTCAGATGACACCGAGCGTTAGTTGCGGTTAACAATACAACAGAGAAGAATATTATTTTATTATGAAGTTACACCAGTCACGTGACATTTGGCATTGGTAAACAATCTGATCGGATCGCTTATGTGATAGTGTATCATTTATTTTATTTTTACCGCTGTTGCTGATTTCAAATTAATATTTTTCCGCTTAATTATGCTATCGGGAAAAATGGGTAAGTTACGTAATTTCTGTCGTTTTATGTATGGACCGTTTTGATGCGTTCGCGTTTGTTGGATTTTTGATGTTTGATGTTTGGATTGGTTTCTGCTATTCTGCGAGAACGATGTCCATCACACCAAATCTGAA
Source organism: Himalopsyche anomala (assembly GCA_031772345.1). NCBI lineage: Eukaryota > Metazoa > Arthropoda > Insecta > Trichoptera > Rhyacophilidae > Himalopsyche > Himalopsyche anomala. The sequence continues at coordinate 21,016,448 of CM062822.1, read as the reverse complement.
TATTGCCCTCAAAGTGACAGATAATAAATGGAATATTCGTATAAAATCGTGTTTTTGCTATAGATATTTTTTAAACTGTTGGAAGCTTACTTTTTTGGGAAACGAATACGTAAATATGCTTTTTATAATATAATATATACTATTTTTGAGGCCCCAATCGCGTGTCTCTTACCCTTATGGGATAATCCGCCACTGTCAATGGTCATGAAATCAAAGTCTAACTAACATGATTGAATGAAAAAAAAAATATTATCATTACGTATTTAAGAAAATGATCGGTTTTGCTAATTGCGAGCTTTATCAACCGATGAAACATATAAACAATACAGGGTAATTTATAACAAAATAAATGCTGTATTTGTTGACAATACTCGCGATTGACGAATTCGGTCAGGACCGAATACACAATCATACAGGACACAATATCTATTGTAAATCAGGATTTACAATAGATGTTGTGGAGTTAGTAAAATGAGTATTTGGTATATAGAGAGTTTGGAAAGGAAAAAGCACGTAACCCACACATAGCAAATTTTACAGGAGGTACAAAAAACGTGTTTTGACGATTTTGGGTCATTTGCAAATTTTGAAATATACACAACCTGGAAGTAGACGGAAACTTCTAAACTGGTGTTTAATTGACACAATCTAATATTAATTAAAGAAATTGTCTAGGAAAAACATTTTTTTCAATTTTCACAAGCTCATCTTTTTTCAAACTTAAAAGCTAAATTTATATACTAATTTGGCATTTGCAGCTTTCATCCTTTTGATTGAACGTGTGTCATGTTTGATACATTGTGGTTATCGAAAAAACTGTGGGTTATGTCCTTTTTCCTTTCCACTGTCGATATATTTCCATTCTGCCAAGAATTAACAGTGAATTATGACTAAAACAAATACGGAGTGGAAATAAAATCTCTAATTTTACAACAGAATGCAAACAATGGTCATCTGTGTGGATGAGTGTGACTGTATTTTAAGTAAAAAATTGTAAATGGTTAATAGAAAACTTCTTCCACTTGTATATTTCTTTCTTTTGGTTTTGTTCGAAGCCGAACCATTACTTATTGTACCACGCGCTTACTTTCCATGATAAGGGATTACTTGAGAACGGTGTCAGCAGTTTGTTGTGTACACAACTCGTACAATTAGGCTTATAATAATATTAGAACAATTATACCGATAAATGAATTGTTTTGTAATTGGTAAGTGTAAAAGGCTAGAATTTGATCCAAGTGAAAGTGATTTTAAAGAGAACCTTCCAATTGCGCATTTGAATATATTTATTTTAATTTACGTGTACAATATTTCCCATAGGTAAAAATACATTCACCAACACTTTATAAAAATCAATCAATGCTTCTTATGTCGTTTTAACCACGATTCTTTTCTTGTATTTTTCACGATTGCCGTCAGCTTATCGAATAAAAATGTCTATGAATAGGCATTATCGCAGAATAACATTTAACATAATGGAAACGATGTTATATTATCGCTTCTTTTATTCATTTCACTTTCACTGGACATCAAATTTGTTATTATTTTTGGCCTCTGAATAACTCGGTCGGCGGCATTTTGTTGAGCGTACACGCCTTCACTTTCAACTCGCTCGCCTTCTTCTACTTCTTGGCAGTTGGAACAAAACCGGCTTAAAAAATGACCATTTCCAAATCCGGAAAGCCAATTGTGCGATGACACTCTTGAGAATCAAGGTAAGTGACTTACCGCCACTTGACGAGTTCATTCAAAATTGTATAAAGGCTTATTCAAACATAAACGATCGGAAACCATAGATACGGTGCGCAAAGATTGTATCAACAATAATCCGCGTAAAAGTCTGTAGTATTTTTGAGACAAATTTATCTTATAGTCGAAATAAAGTGCAATTAATTAATAGTCTACCAGACATCACAATTATTTACACATTGTATGCACTAATACAGTGGTCGGCAACCTACTACCCGCGGGTAATTGAATTACCCACTTCGACATTTCGAGTTACCCGCCAAGAAATTATGATAATATTTTTTTACCAAATTACTTACTTAACCATTTCCTTACTATGCAAAAAAAGCGCGCACTCCTGAGCTGTGTTAACCTTTAAAATGAGATCAATTTGATGGTAGATAGTTTTATAAATTAAGAAATATGCTTTAATCCTCAAAAACCAAGTAGTGGTTGATTTTTATATTGATGTCATAACATTAACCTTATTTGACCTATATTTTTTACTAAAAAAATAATTGTTTCTTTTATTTTTCATTCATTATTTTGTCACAAATTGACACTCTCTTAGTTATATTGCGCACAGGAAAATGACATATAATTGAAGCGTTATTTTGGATTTCAAAAAGACTGAACATCTACATAATATATTAGATTGCATGTTTTAAAAAAGTCATGAAAAAACGAAATAATTACTAATAATGTAATTTACCTCAACTCAAATGTTTGGTTACTGTTTAGGGCGCCACCAGTACTCTTTCCACCTCATTGTTAGTTGACTAATCTAACAAGGAATGCTGTCGTTTTTGATATTCTAGCAAAACTTATCAATTCCACACATTTTTGGGAAGAAAAACGTTTCTTATGGTAAAATCTTATCCTTTTTACTTTCCCTTTACTTTACTTGCCCTGGCTTATTGCACAACATATTTTAGACACATAAATACTATTTTTATCGTCTGAAATCTGGAGAGCACACTTTATTAAGTGATTAATTATTGCAGTTACATAAATCAGTTTTCCAACCGAAAAATGCTACTAGATAATTATATTATTGCAATCGAGCGATCTAAACAATAATAATTAATATTATTCTTTGAATTTTATGGTACCAGAGCGAGATTTTCAAACCAATTTATTACTAACACTGTTCATACGGAAGACAGTAAGATTAAATAACAGTAGTTGGTACGGACCGATACCAATATAAAAACGATAACCAAGGTCGTAAATAAAAATTGCACAATAAATACTTCGATCATAAAATGTATTAAACGCCGTTATAGAATAATGGTCGATCACGCCTGACCGATACGTGGATAAGTGTAACATAACATTTTTTGACATAACTGGGAATCTACTCGTGGACCATATTAGTGAAAGCGTGGCATGTAATCACCGCCGAGCCACGATTTCATGGCGGAGGAAACAATGAGTAATTTATTTGAAAAGTCAAGGTCGCTCGCTGGATAACATGCCTGACTGATTCCGAAGCATGAATTATTGCGGACCTAGATTCTTCTGTATGCATCATATTTTTTTAAAAAATAGCCGTGATAATAATGTCAACTGAGCATTTTGCCATGAAAGTGAATATAATAAATACAAAGCAACATTATTTTTTCAACTCTATGAAAATATGTTGCCTACCATGATTTCCCGTAACCTTTAGAGGAGTGAATAGATTTATACAGACCTTACTTTAATTTACTGCCTTTTCTTAACATGACAATTTTGTGACTTTTTCCCAATAAATATATGTAATTCATACTTAGAGCATATATATGCTTACAGACAAACACTACTGTGTTGAGTTTAAAGTACTTCCATACTCATTTACAGAAAAATGGCGCCGACGCACGTGTACGTCCATACTCCTCTAAAGGTTAATAACATTAAATTCATTGAAATTCACATTCACTGTTTGAAATTGGTTTAATTTGAGGGCTACAAAATATTCTTTGTGAAAATGTAATATGTACGAATAAAATGTGTTTCAAAAACGGTAATAAAAACATTTTGGGCCCGTAGATTTGCAAACAGGCCAGGCAGCATCCTTTTGAGTCGGCATTATTGAAGAAACTTAAGAATATTGCATGTCACCGGCAAAGTAAAGCGATTGAAAGATATCAGGGAATATTGCAGGTGCCGCGAGGTGGACATTTGCTCCACATAGGGGGCGAGTATGGTCCAAAAAGAATCCACAAGCATATTATTTTGGATATGAACATAAAAACTTGACTGAGCAGTGTTTGATTTATTATTTTGTAAGAGTGCATTTTTAATATTTATTAATCGGAAAAATAAAACAGTTATTTTGTCTGAAGCGAACTATTAAACCGGTTCATTAAACAATATAAATGAACATTCAGTATTTTTTTATTACGTACTATTACGCATTTTATATTGTCTGGCATGTGGGACATTACATGGAAAAGAGCTGTGGATTTTTATTTAATATAAATTTATGATAATAATCAATCAAAGCCGCCTGTGTGGTCGAGTGGTCAGCATCGTTGGCAACCGCTACGGAGGGCACGGGCTCGAATCCCAGTACGGGCAGTTTTATCAATTGATTTTTCAATCGATTTATGAATTTCTATTCAAAGGCATGGATGTATGTGATGTCTTGAATTCCCCCCTCCCACCTATCCTATCCAATGAACGGGACGTATCGAGAGCGATTAGCTAACCACTAGTCCTGTCTTAGCCCTAGCCTTATTTTCCTACTCTCTTTGGAAAAAGAGAGGTTGAGCAACTGAGTAACAAGCAGTTTTCGTAGAAACACTTCTGTTGAGATAAACTCCATTAGGAGTCCATATGCTCCATATTGGGAGCGGACATGTTAAAAAAAATCCTATCTATCAACATCTTTTCTTCAAATTACTCACCATTTAAATCTTTTATCGTTAAATATTCAAAATGTGACATTCTAGTGACCTTGAAAGTTTATTTTTAAATACAATTATTAATTAATTAAGCAGTTTTAGATTTCATAGAGGAAAATATCATTATTTTCATGGTTCTATTATTTAAAAAAAACAATTCGACCCGGAATAAATGTCAGAATTCATTGTTTTGCAATAATAGTTTCCAAAGGAAGCTACTAACATCTTTGAATTTTATTCATTTGTTTGCTCAGCAACGGTTTTAAGTTCGTTAGAAAAATCTCATATTCACAATTAACATAAAAAGACCTTGCAGGAAAACGTTATTCAAAACACGGATAATATACTCATAATATGTACGTAGTATGCTGTATTTTTAAGAATGTTATGTCATAAAAATTTAAATATTTCAATTAAAAATAGTCAATGACAATATCATATCAACGAAATAATATAAAAACATGTTAAAATGCTTTTCGTGTCTATATCGCCTAGCGAAAAAGAAATTTCAACTGACGGCAACACTGACATTCGTTGATCGAAATCGATCTTGAAAATATTAAGAATTGTCGAATATGTATGTACTGTATATTTTGTATTATTATAATACTTAAATGCAGGGATGGGCTGGAGGGGGCTCGGGGGGGGGGCTCGCGCGAGCCCCTTGTTAAATTTTGGCGCGGCCGGCGAGCCTCTTGTTAAGATAAGAAAATCATTCGTCCTATATCAAATCATCACATAACTGCAATTTCTGTAGATGGATAAATTTGAAAATTAGTTGTCGTTTCATTTTTTCATTCTGCGTTGTGGGCGTTCGTGAGTCCCAGTACGAAAAAACATTTTTTCGATCGATTTATCTGTTTTCTGTTCGAAGGAATGGGTGTTTGTGATGTCTTAAGATTGTCTCCCACTCTTCCGATTCTTCAATTCAACTGGGCGCTACTATAAGTTAATCACAAGTCCTGACTTATGATTATCATTTTATCCCTACTAAGCGACTAAGTAACAAGCAGTTTTCGTAGAAAAATAACTTTCGTTGAGATACCTTCACTAGGAAGCCATATACTCGACATAGGGAGCGGACATGTATAATATTTACCGAGCCCCTTGTTAAGATATTGGCAGCCCACCGCTGCCTTAATGTATAACAAAATCTGTACGTTGGATTGATAATATATAGTATATATAATCGAAGTGATATTTGGCCATCTTTTAAGATTTTCTGTTTCGAAATTTTGTGACATATACTTAATATTGTTAAAAATTGGTAACCTTCTAAGTAGCGGTGGGATCCCAGTACGTGAACAAAGAGCTCGCTCTCAGAGCAATTTGCGGTGTTCTGGGAAGTGATGGATTTTTTATCACTCTAACATAATTATTTAAGCAATCAAATGCTACTTAAAAGGTTTGTATAATGCAACAATAATCAATATACCGTGAAATAATTAATATGAATAGCTGAAAAATTACTACTGGTACTGATTTAATCTAAGAATATTGGTTTTTCTCAATTCAACAGTGGGTCTGAGTTAAATCTATCATGTAGCTCGCGCGAGCCCCCTACTTCTCATGTCTATATATACAAACGGAATTAATGAAAAAAAAGGCTTTGACTATCTATGGCTATGACTTACTCATAAAGTGAGGGTTTGACTGTCTAGCTGTCCTTGTTAAATACTCACTATAGAAGGATTCTATATATGCAATGTTGCGAACAGATGTAAGTATTAGTAAGATCGGAATTAAATGGTCTAAACCTCTTATGATATATTTACTGCTGAAACTAATAGAAATATTTTCAAAATGTTATAAAAAGTATAATGTTTTGATTTTTACGTAATTTAATGATTCTAATGAAGTACAATTGTGTTATTCAAAAAATTTACAAAATTTGAGGTATTATAAGGAGATATTTTTAATAATACGTATATTTAAATTAGCTTTTATAGTCTTTTACATTACTAAGATCAAAATGTTTTTTCATCGTGTCGCCTACACATTGAGATTGCCACATTGCTTTACATCACCAATACGTACAATTTATCTTATAATTATATTTATATAAAAAAAAAATATATTTAGACTCTATAATAACTATGAGTCTAATAAACATTTTTTTTACCCTTTTACGTCCGTGTTTTATTTTCAATTGATGTGGCTTCATTGAAATAAATGCTTATTTATTAATAATTGGCAATTATATTCAATGAACATAATATCTTTTATATTTGAATACCTAATAGAAACGAATAATTCACACTTGGCTGAGTCGACCATTCGATTTTTTTCGACAATGTCATAGCATTACAAAGCCTAATCTGATAATGGCCTTCAACTTCCATTGTTTATTTCGGATTGTTCATTGGATTACAAAATGGTAGATATTTGACTGTGCGAATTTTATAAATAAAAGGTATTGTTGGATTACGATTTATCTACGACGTATTATATTTATGTCTGAAAAATCTGGCAACCCGAGATTGTGAACTTCATAATACAGGTTGGCTTACTATAATAATTTCACATATATGTAAGTATTCTATGTTGTAATTAAAATATATATTGATTATAAACCGGTAAGATACTACTTAGGGTAGATGCTACTAGATTAAATTATTACGTGTTTGTTATTGTGCAAACAAAACTATCGTTCTCCTTTTAAAAAATAAAATGCCTTACAAGATTTCAAACAATTGAGTTAATTCAGATTTTTTTGTTGGCTTAAATTATATAAAAATAATTCTTTAATAGGTAGGTATGTTAAAATATGAATAAAAGTTATGTGTGTTGCTACAAACTATGTACCTATGCATATGGTTAGTACTGTTGGCAGTGGCTAATCGAGTGAACTACCAGGTCTTTTATATATTAGTAGTGTCATACGGAGAGAGAGTAGATCTCAAAGAAGCTTTTCATTTATTCAGAAGAATCGTTTTTCTGGTTACTTGAGTCTGGTCACCAAGGCACAGTTGCTCCTGAGACACTCGCAAGGAAAGTAAAATATAATTGAAGAATCGTTTTACGTTTTATACGCCAGTGGATACTGCTGTGAAAACGTTTGATAACTATTTTTTAATTGTTATCAAACGATTATCAAATAATGTAAATTTGATATGTGTGAGTTACGTCCTTTTTCCTTTCCACAGTCGATATGTTTACGGGCAACATTTCGTCCGCTCCTTTTAAAAACATATTTAAATAAATAAACAAAACTGGTTTTGGAAGATTTTCGATATTTCAAAGTTTTTCCAAAACTCATAAAAATAACTGTTCATAATAATATGAATACACGTAAAAATTCACAACAATTGACGAATTCGCAAAAATCTAAGTGTAAATTTCATTACGTTTGATATTCTTGGAAAAAAATATACTACCGTTATGCTGAGTTTAATATACTGGCAATCGTGAGCTTGAATCCTAACTATGCAAATCGAAAATATTCGTGCATCTTAATAATTTGTTTGCTGTCAAAAACAAACATTCGTACAGAAAATGAACCGTAGAAATTTTCCAATTAATAAAACAAAAAAATGATTTACTGCTAGATTTACTATAGAGGAAATGAATGTAGTCTATTGTGTCTATCAATACATAATAAATATAGCCACTTCTTAATAGCTGGAGTCTTATCAAAACTTTAAGAAAATGAGATTTGTATGCAATTAATTAGATCCTAATGCTATCTATAGAACTGTCATGAGTTTTTTTCATTTCTTAAAATTGAAATGAATATCAATTGAATATGTAACAAAAACTCATCAGTTATCCTTTACTTTTTTACCTTTCATCATTTTCTCTTGGGTATGTATTTTCTCTGAGATGTTTCAAAACACCGCATAAAAGATCTCGTATAAAGGTGTGTACTCCAATTTCATTGATACCGATAATAATAAACATAACTTTTTGAGTGTTCACTGACAATTCTTGCCTAAAAAAAATAAAATAAAAAAGAAAACACTTATTTCTCCACATTTTTAATGAATATGACAACCGGTTTCTCTCTTCACAAGTATTATCAACTGGTGACTGAGACTGGCGACGAATGAAACCGGCCCTGATCTTTATTCAAATATGTAGCATTAGTGCAAAGAAGTGTTTATTTTTAAAAATAATAAACGTGACATATAATATATGTGTGAACTTACATTCAGTTTGAAGGTCAGATACTCAGTAAAATCAAAATACTTTATACATATTGAATAGGTACACACTAATACAAAATATCATGGTGTCATGTAAACATACTTTAAACAGTTTTGTATAGATGTACATAGGTACATAGGTACCCAAAAAAACACATCCCACTATTGTTTGCTTTTTTGCAATTTCTAGATGTAGGATTTCACCGTATTAGTTTTTTTTCTACCATGCCCGCTCCCAATGAGTGGCATACGGACTCCTAATGGAGTTTATCTCAACAGAAGTGTTTCTACGAGAACTGCTTGTTACTCAGTTGCTCAACCTCTTTTTTTCCAAAGAGAGTAGGAATATAAGAAAAGGGCTAGGACAGGACTAGTAGTTAGTTAATCGCTCTCGATACGTCACGTTCATAGGTGGCAGGGGGTATCCAAGACATCACATACATCCATGCCTTTGAACAGAATTTCATAAATCGATTGAAAAATCAATTTATAAAACTGCCCGTACTGGGATTCGAACCCAAGACCTCCGTAGCGGTAGCCAATGACGTTGACCACTCGACCACACAGGCGGCGGCAAACCACTTTTCTTTTTTGAATTTTGATAAACGATATAGTAAAAATACAATGTGTATTCTATTATTAGATTATAGCATTATTTCTAAAGATTCCCTCTTACGAAGCGTGAGTAGTGTACGCGATTAGCTAACCAATATTTCTACCCTTGCACTATCCCTCTATCCGTTCTGTCTTCGAATATATATGTACATATATATAAATAAACAAAAGGACAGTTATTTTGATCCCTCGATCCTTGTGTGTAAGTACTTTGGTCAACTTATTATGCGAAGGTCATCAGAACATTTGGGTTTTTAAAGTACTTCCTAATCTTCTCGAGTATGCAATCACTGCAGAAATGAGTTATTTATTTTGTTTATATAAAAAAGAAAATACCCTTAAATTCTTGTATTCAACAATGCGTAAAATAAATTTAATCTAATATTACAATATGATTTACTACTGCCAGCGTTTTCTCCCTCTAATTGAATGTGTAATTCAATCATAGGAAAATTGTTCGATAATAAATCTGCACGTAATGGTTGGTATGAAGCAGAAACTATCGTGGGCAAATGGGCAATGAGTGTTAGGTTGTAACAACGTTCCCACTGTTCTCACAATAGTGAATAAAGCAAAGCAAAGTTTATGTTAATTTGCTAATGAAATTGTTAGATATTGTACTTACCAAAAACCCAGAGAAACTCATAAAAAAGTGAAAACGGAATAAAAAATACACTTAAAGTAAGTATAGTTTGCGTCGAATGAACACGGTGGATACATGAAGTAAGTATCTCGCCGAAGATCACTTAAAAAGCACTGGTTCATGTCCGATCTCCGAAATTAAGCAACAGTAGGTGAGGCGGGTAATATTTGGATGACTGATGGGCTTAGTGACAATACGTATCGTAGGCTTTGGCCATTTTTAGGGTGTTTTGGGGATTTGTGATCTTTGCAGAAGTCGGTTCTGCTAACGTTTTTTGTGACATGTAAAACATGGCTTTCATCTAGCTAGTATTATAATCGGAGGCTAATTGGAGGTTTTTTCAACGACCACACTACGTTGAAATCAACGAATATTAACAAAATTGGTCGCAGAAGTACTTGGATAGGCGAACGCTTAGGAAAACCACGTGCCGTTGGTTTTTTAAAAATTGTAACGAAGCACTGCCCTAGCATTTTTGTTATTTGAACAGCACCATGAGTGGCAGGGTGAAAAGGTGGGTATGAATAGCCCCACGGAATTTGTCTTTTCTCTGAAGAGTTAGATTCTGCTCGCGTTTTTTGTGACATGCAAGGTTCGTATATTTCATGTTGTTAATCCTTTCCCCATTATATTAATGATCCGCATATCGACCCTGAGTCGTTAATAGTTCATATCTACACAAATATAAATTCATATGTATTTTATAAATTAAAATAGAGGCGATAAAAAAAATGTATGTATTATAATTTATCTGTTCGATAATATTATGACCATTTTGCAATCTTTGTTGTTGTCTTTCTCTCGCTTAACAAATGATTGAAATTATTAATCGTTGGCAATAAAGTAGTCTATTTTATTGGTAGTTGCTTACGAAATATACTGTGTATGTGGTGTTGCCATTTCTTGTCGCGCTTAATTTGCTTTCCTCGAGCATCGGCACTGATCTACTTTCTATGCAATTCGCGCTGCGAGCGACATCAGTTGTTGGTAAACCTGATTGCATTATCTTCGGTGAAAAAAGTGGCTGTGACCATAGAAAGCCTACTAATTAAATAAATGTATAGCTGGTTACTAGCGACTATTACGATAGTCGCCTCGAGATTAATTTTAGCCGAAATATGATGCGTATTAAAATTAAATACATAATTAAAATATATGTAAAAGCAACTTGTCGCCTTTAGCAAAAACGAATGATTGAGGCAATTAACGAATAATAACAAATGCCACCTGTTAAATAAATACATGTTTTATCCTACAGTGCGTGTACAGTAGGGTTTATACAAAAACCGACTTTAAAAAAACGGTTATCGAATTCCAATATGTCATAAAACCCGGCTTAACCTAATTCTCTAAGTTTTACAAAAATGCATAATTCAATTGAAATAATAAAACTACGATATTTATTTCTCATCACAAACACTTACAAAAATACATTTTTTATTTGGTGATCACTGATGATAATTACTTGGTTACAATTTCCTGAAATAGAAAATACTCTTCTATTGGTTAATAAAGAAGGTCTATAGTTTTTAAGGAACCTACAAGAATATAATTGTGAAATAGATAGATAAACAGAGTCAACATCCACAAAAAAAGATTTTCAACTTATTTATTGATGTACTGACTATTAATGTCATTTTATTTGTTACTATAGCAGTTTCAAATAAAAATAAAAACATTTTTTATAACCAAGTTGAAAAAACCGGCTTTCGAACTTCACAAATTTTAATAAAAAACCGTTTTTCGAAAACTGATTGCCCTGTCATACGGTTATGGTACATTTTACAAAATATATTTGTGTTTCAAGTAAGCGTGAGGAAGTCTCCGATGCTATCTTTTTTTCAGATAAACTATTCTTGATAATAACAATATGTTGAATATAAACAGGAATAATCGGTGTGCGTTTTAACAGAATTTTCACACCACAATTTATATAAAAATCAAGCTATTGTACTTTCGTGGTAAAGAAGTGTACATAGATGAAAATTTTCCAGGATTATATCCTGGCAAGGTTTATATAAAATATTTACTGTTATTAAATTCATTTAATTATCATTCGAAAACTTTTGCATGAGTATTTTTGATGTATTCTTGATTGACTTTGTGAACATATATATTTCAAGTTATTTGTTATTCACAATCTTGATATGCAGATTGGAAAATTATTGTGATTTCAAATATTTTGACATATAACTAAAATCATTTACTTTTTCTATAAATAGTCAACAATACTTTAATTCTCAATAATGATAACTGTCCTCAGTGGCGTAACAAGAAAATCTGGGCCCATATGCAAAAGTTATCACAGAGCAATAAGCCCTCAAAATTTACTCGTTTGGTTAGGATTTTTTTTTGAACATTTTAATAACGGTATAAATTTGGAGCCCTCTAAGCTCAGTGGCCTTCATTGCCACGTTTTATGGTAGTTAAGCCACTGTCTGTCTTTGACAAGTTAGTTCCTGTATGATTTTGTATTCTTCTATTATATTTTTTTTTCTAATTTAAATTTCGTGGATTACATACATACATTCTCTACATGAGTCGACTTTTCAATTTGATACGTAATTAAGTTACGTCGTGTGCACGTTTTATATAATATGATATATTTGTGACTATGTAAAATTAGAAATGTGTAATGAAATTATTATTTCGCTTACCTAACCTGCAACCATAGCTGTTAATGCAGAACATCGCGACAATTACATTCTGTCAAAAATCTCAGATAATATAATATCATTTATTGCCTTCGCAATGAAGTCACAATTTACAGTACATATATGTATTTATATAAAGACATCTCATTAAACACATCGTGTTATTACATTCAAATTTGTCAACGGTGTTAAGTTTGCAATTTTCACATGCCTTTCTTTTTTCAAATTTAGGTACTAATTCGGGATTTTCAGCTTACATCCTTTTGATATAACGTGTATCAATTTGTAGTCATTGTGATTATCGAAAAAGCTGTTTTGAAAAAACAGTGAGTTACGGCCTTTTCCTTTCCACAGTAGATATTTGACTTTTAATTTGTTGAAACTTTGACTTGTTAAATCAAAAGCAAAACACAAGGACAACAGTAAAACAAAAACACAATATTCCTTTATAATTTATTCAACTTTATTTAATAACTCAGAACCGGTTTCGCTCATTGCGAGCATTGTCAACTGATAAGAAAAATATATAAACAGTGCTATTTATACAAAATTAAATTGAAATAAAAGGTGTAAACAAAAATTAACAATGAGAAAAATTTACAAATTACAGTATAAGTGACTCTTATTTTTTTGTGTTTGTTATAATTTAATTTTGTGAAATTATGCAGTCACTTATACTGTAATTTGTAAATTCTTTTCATTGTTAATTTTTTTTTACACCTATTATTTCAATTTAATTTTGTATAAATAACACTGTTTATATATTTTTCTTATCAGTTGACAATGCTCGCAATGAGCGAAACCGGTCCTGTCTTATAAAATAAAGTTGAATAAAGTACAAAGCAATATTGTATTTTTATTAATATAATGCCTTTCCACCAAGTATTGACAGTGAACACCCTAAAAGTGAGTAAAACAAAATATGAAAAACAAGTATTTAAGTAAGATAATGTGATATATTTTCACATTATAAAGATAAATCGGACATTATCTGAGAATAATAAAATGATGCTAAGAACTCGCAACGTAAGTACATCGTTATATAATATTATATAATAACATAAAACGAAAGCAGATGACCGACACATTATGTGAGATCTACAAATATTTTTTTTATACAGTGAATGGACGTATGCAATTTAAATGTTACTTACTTCGGCCAATATAATTTTTTGCTGAATATACAAGTTTCTGAGTCTCAATTTTAATGTTCGATTTCTCCTACCCGCAAGTAATCGTTTCACTAATATTTTCATACTTTAGGTAGTTTTTTGGATTATACAAAATACGGCCAACCTTTTAATATAACATGGATAATGGATATGAATGAAAATTGTTCTATACAGAATTCGATACAAAATTTAAGGGGATTTTTTTTTGTTATTTCAAGAAACCGAACCTTTTACCAACAACCTAAATTCAATATTTATATTTGTATGATATATTTTGATATTTTTTACCGTATAAACCTTTTTCTTTTGAAATCGCTGTTTCCTACATTTTGCTACCTGCACATGCTTATATTTTTATCACTTATCACAAAAAAACGTGCAATATAAAAATGCATTATAGGAAATGTGTGCTATATAAATGCGTTATTTATATATTTTTTCTGTACTATTATAAAAAAAAGCAAATAGGGTAGAACGTAAAATCGATATTAAAAAAATTACGTAAAAATTAAAATATATAGTACAGAAATGAATGGATATACAATATATTCTCGATTTTCAATAAAAAATGATTTTTGATTATTAAATTGCATACCTATAATGTATTCATAAGTTGAATAAACTCAATATACAACTACATATATAAGGAAATATTTTTTCAACTAGTCATCACATCAAAATAAATTGTACTTTTTATTAATAGAAAAAAGAATATTATTACATACATATAATATGCTTATTCAAATATGAAGAGGTATCGATAGTAGAAACACTTTAAAGCATCAAAATAGTCTTGGCAAATACTCGTTAAAGTTTTTGATAATGAGTCCTTCGTGATTTAAATATTTATAGTATTTTCACATATCTCGTAATTTAATATTATAGAAACCTCAAAATGTCACCATTCGATATAAGTATTAAATATATTAGTGTGGTAAGTAAAACCCAAATAAGTAATGGCGTCATTAATAATTAAATACATAGGGAAATTCAGCATCAAAGTTTATCAACATGCGTAAAGCTTTTTTTTTTTTTTTTTTTTTTTTTTTTTTTTTTTTTTTTTTCGATAAACTTTTTTCCTGTCTGCATCACTCCGAAGACGATGTCTCCTCAATGATACAGTTAAAATACATGTTAAGATAAAGGCAATTTTATAGGTAACAATAATAATTAGAAATATAAAGAGATACTAATAAAGGTTAATTAAATAATTAAATAATAAACACGGAAAAAAAAATAATTAAATAATAATAAGCAAGAATGATAGTTAATGGCACTAATGAGACAACTTTTAATTTTGAAACAGATATAATATGATTAAGGATTGAATGGTGAGGGGCAGGGAAGGTAAACTTTTTCTCCAAAAGAAGTAGCAAATTTCTTGAAGTGAGCGAAATTTTCTGGAGATGAAACTAGATCTTGATGCCCGATAGGACCATCACGGTTATTTCTACATAACGAAAACAATATACCTCTTTCAACAGACATAATCGAACAATTCCAGAGAATATGCTCTGAATCTTGATTACTGTCACCACAAGGACAGTAAAGCGTAAACATGCGTAAAGCTTAGTAAAAAAATAATCACTTTGTCACCACCACTCGCATTATTTTCCCTTTGCTACAGTACACCAATGTATAATCAATAAATCACGTGCTGACGTTGTAATTCGTCAATTAATTGATATCCTCGTGGCCGAGTGCTTAACTGTTGGGATTTGTCTACTCGGTTGAGAGATCACTGTTTCGAATCCTTGAATGAAAACTTTCATAAATTGATTTTTAATCGATTTATGTATCCAAAGCTAATCTAGTACCTGTAGTTGTATCCTACCCATACCGATCTTTAAAATCGACGATAGATAAAGCAAACAGCCAACTTCTAAGACTTTCATAGCCATTTATTTTATTTAGCAAATATTAATAGTTCACATTATCCGTATTATTAGCCAAAATGTGTTTCCTATATTTTAATTTAAGATTAATCGAATTTTTCTCACAACTGAGATTTAAATTCTGTATTTCCAGCAAGCTAGACGGCTCTTTGACAAATGTCTGTTATGTTTTGCTTACTTTATTGACCCAAATACAATGGAATTATTGTCACGGCGGATTTTTGAATATTTGGAGAATGATTGAAAAGAAAAAATCAAGTACAAAAAATAATGTTTTTTCTTCTCATTTTGATGTTTATGTTGTATCTTCTTTTAATACCTTTATCGATTTGAATGTTGTTCGATACTTCATTTCCTGGCCATTAACTTAACTCTGTCACTCAATTTACTATAGCCGGGAGAAGGGTGCAGACTGCAGATTGACAAAAAGTAAGCAACTGTGCTCTGGCACTTTACTCCAAATGTGACAGCCAGGTCTTGCTATAACTGTAATGTGACACGTAGGGTAGAAAAGAGAGTAAATAATACATTTATATACTACGTTTTATTTTTTTGTTAGACTCCGTTTACATATTACGCGTGTGCTTTACGAAAACAAAATTTATCAATTTAAAAAACATGGCGTTATATTCGAACCAATACGGTATATATTGTTTTCAATTTGCGTGTATCGAAACGCGTGGGTAATTGCTAATCGCAAAACCGTGCAGGATCATCTTCCAGTCTTATATAGTCTGGGATCATTAACCCCAACGCGAAATTCGGATAAAGGGCGCTTGGACATTCAACTCAAAAAGATTCGCCATCTTACGTCCAATTACGGTAACTCAAAAAAAAACCGTATTTAATATTTTTTTCATCATGATTATCTGCAATATTATAAACAACAATAAATTTACATAATAATTTTTACTAACGATATTTTACTGGATATAATTTAATCAATGATATACAGCAGGGGTTAACAAACTTTTTCTTCAAAAGGATAGTTTTTTAATCAAAAATATTTAGCGGGCCATTCTTTTTTTGTAAATATTTTCTGTTTTTAAAAAACGTAAAGCAAACAATAAAAAAAATCAAATTTTAAGTAATTTTTACCCTTCGTACGAAGAAAAAAATGATTGGATATACTAGATATACCATAAATCTCACGGGACACTTCAAAAAGTCTCGCGGGACATAATTGGCCCTCGAGACACATTTTGTTAACCCCTGCTATGCAGTATACAGTTTGTCCTCGGCTTAAGACCGAGATACGTTCTTGGCGAATATGAAATTGATATAAAACATTAAAATATATATATTTTTAATAATAATTGATTTAATGTGTTCTTATTAAATAAAACAAAAATAAATCATTAAAATTTCCCCTTATCCGTACTTTTATTGCAAGTAAGTGTAAGTATTATCTATTGATTCATCATTTGTAGGGTAGGAAGCAGTAGTAAGATTTTAAAAATAAATATCCAAGTTGCTTACTTTTTTTCTGTAAAGTTAATTAACTGCAGCAAGCAACGTTTTCCTGAATATGACACATGTATAATACTTAAGAATCCTTTTTTGTCCTAGTATGCTATTACAATTATTTACATTCCTTGGTCAATTTGGAGGAACGCTGCACCTTTTAAATACGAAGTGTGTGTAAATTTTGCGATGCGTGGTGGATTTTCTGATGCGTTGTGTAGAATTAGAAGTATTTTGAAACCGAATTCCTTTCTGATTACAACATAGTATTATTTTGTAAAAAAAAAAATGAGCACTAGTCTTCGGAAATAAAATGCGTCGTCGATTATTTTTTTTTAAGAGTATTAGTCGTAAAATTTCAGTATTGATTAATTTGAATTGATTCGAGTGATGGCTCATTAATGGTTTCAAACTATATCCAGCAATATAACCACCCAATAAAAGTGTAAAAAGATCCTTAAATACTTTGAATCTTGGCGTATTTTTTGATTCCCTATGAATGTAAATACGTTGAGGCATTTTTTTTAAAACAATCGCGTTTTGTCAACAACGAAAATGTGTTACATACATTACAATATATTTTCTTTCATTATCAAGGTTTCAAATGTTTCGATAAAGTCTTCAGCAGAATTGTAATCAACATTTTCTACCTCTTCACTTATTTTAGCATTTTTATAATTCACCCGATTTTTTAAAAATTGGTATTACTCTTTTGGTTGTAAGTGTGATCTGAAAGGTTGATTGTCATTAAATCAGCATTTCCCGAATGATGTTTCGTAGGATCCTAGAATTCCGAAAGATTGACGATAGTTGATCTTAAAACTAATTATCGCATAGTGAACATTTTTCTACATTCTTTTTTTAAGTGCACAAACAATATTGAGAATCTTGTACTCGGTAGAAAGTTAAAAAAGTTAGTTAGCTTAGGTTAGTGATGATTAAAATTAAGTATACAATTCCGATAAGATAATTTTACTTAATTAACAAAGGTTAACTAGGAATTTTTACTTGTTAAGAAAGTGATCTATAAAAATTCCACAGACAATAAATTCAAAATTTTAATAATTTTAAATTTATTTTTAAATGTTATATTTTGGAGAATAAATTTATTATATTTTGGATGCATCAATGTAGGAATTTTTAAAATCTGAACTTTATGCCGGATGAAACCTTTCTCGAGATAAATTTTGTTAAACAAAATGTAAATTTTCACATATGCCATTAATTACATATTATAATACTATTATGGTTTATTTATAACTTGGGAATAAATGAGCAATTAATTATAATGCATTATTGATTACTACTGTCTGCTGCCAATTCGTTTTATTTTTATACCACTGCTCGCTTTGTTATCTGGACCAACACATTTTATAAATGCGCTTCCGATAACTTTCAATACACTAGTTAAGGTCAAATTTGAACACCAGTTAAATGCCACGAGACTTCAAAAGGATTTATGAGACTCCCGTGATCTTAGTCAAAATATGTTATTGACTAAATATGTTTTTTTAACGGTCTTTAAATTGCATACAATTAACACTAATTATTTACTTATTTGTTACTTCGCTTGAACAAATTAAATCTGAAGGACATCCCAGTATTTTATTTTATTATTTATATTGATTTGACCCAATTTATTAACAATAATAATTACAGACAGAGCTTAACCACCTCTTAGATTTGAAATAAAATGTATGTTTATTTATTTAAATTCAAATTGAACATGCAATTGACATTATTTTATTGCATAAATTGGGTGTTTCAAATTTGTATGTACTACGTCTTTACGATATTACGTTTATAAAAAATCTCTGTTTCTACGGTCAGTGATTTGGTAAAATACCGTACACGTATTTCGTCAGGGGTGGGCTGGAGGGGGCTCGTAGGAGGTCGAGCGAGCCTCTTGTAAAATTAAGAAAAACAACAATTTCAACTATATGCGATATATAATGTGTAAATATGCAGTATAATTAAATTTAAGAATGCATTGGTAGATATTTGGTATTTATTATATTATCTACGACTGTTTAAGTATAACGTTTAAAACATAGAATTGGAGTGAAAATAATATAACCCTTTTCTATGTCAATCACAATGTATATGTAAATGTATTTTTTAGCTATTGATATTAATCATAAATAACAACGGTTAATTTCGTATTTTTACATAACATTAGTTTATATAGATACATTCGACGGTTTTTATAAATATGATTGTATAAAAGTGATCCACCCTTTCCCTCGGAACACAGCCAATAGTTTTGAGATTGAGTGATCGCCTTAACTGACTGGCAGCCCACCGCTGTATTTCATGAAAAAATAAACTCTCGCCATTCTTCTAGCAATAAATATTAAGTGTTACCACTTAATCGATTGATAAAAAAATCTAATGGTTCTAAAAAACCATTCAATGAATGTATGTATTTAATTTCTGTTTATTGATTCAGTGCTATTTTTTCATATATTTACATTATCAATTTACTTGTAAAAACTATTGCGACGTAAACATAAAAAAGCTTCTAAAGATAGTGATACTTTTTGTGTCAAACTCATTTGGCTTTATTGCAGAATTTACAAACCGCAATACAACATAGTAATATATATATAATTCGCGTCTCCAAAACAAAATATTTTATGAATAATCAAAGTCAACATTAAACTTTGATTCAACGGTCATTGATGTTATGTAGTGTAGGCGTACAGCTGATAACTTTTTACTGTGCGTTTTATTGTGCTAAGATATAAAATAGTAGATATTATAATTACTTTTTAAATTATTAAGTACATTTAAATAAATTAAAGAGTTATTTATACATTGTTCATGAATTAATCATCTATTCTCTACCTCGTTTATTTGTAATGACGTCAGTAAGAATCGAGAATGAATTGTACCTACAAAGTGGAAAGGAAAAAAGACGTAACCCACACATACAGGAGGCGCAAAAAACGTATTTTGATGATTTTGGGCCATATGCAAATTTTGAATTATACACAACCTTGAAGTGCAAGAAGACTTACTGGCGTTTAATTGCCATAATCTAATATTAATTAAATAAATTGTCTAGAAAAAATCTTTATTTCAGTCTTTTCTTGGTTTTAATTTTTTACAAGGTCATCTTTTTCAAACTTAAAAGCTAAATTTAGATAGTTGTTCGGCATTTGCAGCTTACATACTTTTGATAGAACGTGTATCATGTTGAATACATTGTGATTATCGAAAAAAGCTGTTTTGAAAAAACTGTGGGTTACGTCTTTTTTCCTTTCCACAGTCGATATGTATTATAAAAATAATAACCTTATTGGCTTCGAGGGAGGTCACAGGTTGGAATTGCAGTACGGACAGTTTCTATAAATTGATTTATAGATTTCTGTTCAAATGTATGGATGTATAATATATAGTGTCATAAATTACTTTCCACTCATTCTTTCATGAAAACGAGCGAGGCGAGAGTGATTAGCTAACCACTAGTCCTTCTATTCTTACTCTCTTTGGAAAAAAGAGAGTTTGAGCAACTGAGTAACAACCAGTTCTCGCAGAAACACTTCTGATAAGATAAACTGCATTAGGAGTCCATATGGTACACATTAGGTGCGGATATGATTAAAAAATCCTTCAGCTTAATAATTTGACAGTAATTATTTATATTATATTCAATATGTCAGGGAATAAAATGTTTCATAGAAACTACATGCTTTTCGCCAGAATACTACCGGTCTTCAGAAGAAGAGCTTAGAACACCCTTATACTGACCTTCAATCATAGGTGATTGCATCGGATATTGGAAGTCAGGTAGAGGAACGCAAATGTTGGAAAACGTTCAAGACAGCGCCAGGGTCATGGAGAGACCTTAGAACTGGCCAGGTCACGTGCGGCGGATGCATCCGTATAGTCTCAATCCTGCTTGCTTCGCGTAAATCTGACCATTTATTACTTCTAATCACATTTAGTCGGGTCCATGGCACAGTAGTCAACGTCGTTGGCTTCTATGCCGGACCTCACAGGTTTCAATATCCTAATCCGAACAGCATTTTTTCAATAGATTTTTTGATATCTGTTCGAAGGTATGGATGTTTGTGATGTTTTAAACCCCTCCCCCTCCTACCATGCAAATATTCAAATAACGAGGTGAAGCAAGAGTGATTAACCAACCTCAAGACCAGTGGTGGAAAATCTGCGGCCTTTTGACTTGATCGCCCAATTCTGCAATTTTTTGTAAATTTGTAGATTCCTGAGATTTTTGACTCGAAGATTCGGATTTGGCCAAAGATTCCCTATTAATGTTTAC
The DNA here is from genome assembly GCA_031772345.1 of Himalopsyche anomala. NCBI lineage: Eukaryota > Metazoa > Arthropoda > Insecta > Trichoptera > Rhyacophilidae > Himalopsyche > Himalopsyche anomala. The sequence goes on along the minus strand of CM062822.1, from coordinate 20,994,956 downwards.
TGCAGCCTTATGTTGAATCTGAAAAATGAATGTGGCCTTTAGAGAATAAAAGGTTCTCCACCCTGCTCTAGTCTGTCTTTTCTATCCTTAATACTCTTAAAAAAAGGGAGGTTAAACGATAGTTCTCGTAGAAAAACACCCTTTGATATACATAGTTACATTAGAAGGCCATATGCTACACATTAGGAACGGACATATAAAAAAAACCCCCATTAAAACTGGGAACTTTCAGATGAATGTAAGCTGATTCATAAAAGAAAAACTAAGGGAGGCATAATCGTATGATATTACTTGCAGCAGCGTTCAATTTCACATACCAGTCATGTTCATTAGATGTAAGATTTTTGTACGAGTGGTAAAATTCCAATTGACATAACTTTGCAGATACTGGAATCAATTGATTGGTGATGAAAGATTTGTTTGCTTAGTCTTCTATATTCGATTTAATGAATGGATTTTTTATAATCTCGACAACACGTTTGACGCATGAGAACGAGTTGTGATGAAATTGATGTTTCATAATACGATAACACTGATAAGCATTCCGCTAAGAAATGATGAATCCTATGTGTAGATCACCGTGCATACCGCAGACTATCGTCAATTTTGTGTGTTGACTGATTTATGTAAGCTGATGTCATCATAGTAGTGTCACAAAAAGGCACACTAAAAATTAAATGTGAGTATTTTTTTCTGACATAATTGCAAGGAATTAATTTTGTTCCGCGACTCCATAGACGTCGAATTAAAAAATGTTTAAAAATTAGCTCAACTTCTGAAAAACAAACAAACAGTGTGACATAACAAAAACCCTACCAACCTGACAGCAACAGTAAAATAAAATAAAAAACGTCGGTTTTGAGATGAATATTCCAATCGATTTCTGACTGTACAATAAAACGCCGAGACATTGAAACAAAAATGATCTATTTAAATGAAATTCTCATTGTTACATTTATTGATAATTGCTCTTTAATTCCAATGCATTAGTGAGATAAATTGTATAACGGAATACAAAAAAATCCTTTATCATAAACCACAAAACAAACTTACAGTCTGTAGAATAATAAAGTAATCAAATTCAATTAAAAATTAATCTACATACAGTTACAGGCGAATCCATCGATAATAAAATTAACTAAGTATTTTAAAAAATATTAACCAAACCATACAATTCAATTATCACGAAATTAGTATTTTTGTATTTATTTCATTGTTGCTCCCATGGCACAACTAACGAAATATGAATGTAACGTGAAATATCCTTTACGATTTAAATTTGTATACGATGACTGACTACATGGCATATATTATTAAAAGACAAACTCAAAAAGTAAATCGCACACGTCACTGACCTAGACTTGGTATTGATTCGATTCGATCTGGCATGTGTGTATTGACGAATGTTTACGATGGCGATGATCGCGATCGTCCGGTTAATTTCGATATCGGTGAAGAATGCAACGGCCGCTGGCCACCGTACAACAAACGTCCAACAACGAAGCGCTTCCATTGATAGCTCGCCGTTGGGAATGCAAATTAATGGCGGCCAATTGGATTGTTCAGTGAACTCATTCAAATGTTATTTGAAAGCTTTGCGCATCGCTTCATTTGGAAATTTTGCATTGGAATCTATTCGATTTATTATTATGTGTTTTGTAACTAACGCTCTACATTCGAAAAAGTATTCAAACATGACGAAATCGAAACAATTTAATTTAAATTACCAATGATAATACAGATTTCAGCTTTATCTTGTGATAACTTTACTACTGTCCTAATATTTTTCAATATTCTTTTGAAAATTCATCAATTTGTCAGATTGAAAGTACCATCGGCTAGGACAGGCCTCGGCAAACCAAATCAACTCTCAACTCAAGTTTTCACTTTTTAACCCTTAAATCTATCCATATTATATATCCATATAACGTATTGGCAACCCACCGCTGCCTATAATACCTATATAACAAGTTATGTACTTCAAAACAGCGGTAGTGTTAGTAGTAAACCTTCCATTACTATTAAAGTGTCTGCCTATAATAAAACAGAATATTTTACTTTCACTGAAATGTAAGGCCCGAAGAAGCATTCCTTTCCACAATTTAATATAGGGAGCAAACACTCCAGAGTGTATTTATTAATACGAATGCAGTTTTATTGACTGAGTGGGCTCTTTCTTTCGAATGCAGTTTTGCAACTCTTAACAGTATTCTCGCCCACAAAACAAAACGACCTCGGTTATTTTGCACTGCTCTGTCTCTATTAACTAATTTTTAGACGCCACACCTGTGAACAGATTTATATGAATCGACTGTTCGCGGTGGCTTTAATATGATAGGGAAACAAATCAAGTAATAATTACTTTAATAGATAGTACTCTGAATTAATATTTATTTCTAACAGACACGGGTCCCGCTGGCCACATCCGGCCCGTTGGGTATTTTTGAAAATATTCTCTTTTCTGCTAACGTAAACAAAAATACGATTTGTCTCATTTTACGGGTATATCAGTAATGAAAGAGTTTAATTTCACAAAAAATTTCAAGACTAAGCACAACAAATATGGTGTTAATTTAAATCCAGAAGCAAAATAGAAAACAGCTTATGGATTGATTAAGAAAATATTTAGACAACAAAATGTGTTCATGTGGCAAATGAATAAAAAAGAATCTACTATAGACACAATTTTTGTTATTGTTCATCTTCAAAAGCAACAAACCGTTTTCGGAGACTACACGAAAGAATGTATTACTGAATCTTGTAGAATCAATATATACCCTGACATTAAACACAAATTTGAGAAGCTATGAGAGTTGTGAGAACTTAAGTAACTTATATGTTGTATGGAAGAATCAAGAAACCATTTTTTAGAGATGAAGTCTTTAAATACCATATTAGATTTGTAGGAAAGATTGCATGTTCTTTAAAGTACATCCGATTATATTTGAGGCAAATTATAAAACTAGTCACTTAACCCTCCAGAGACAAGAGTTTTTTTCAATAAAAAAATATATTTTTTAAGCCATATTGAAGTCACGGATAACTTTTATTCCTAACAATTTAAAAAAAAAAAAGTCGTTGTATAGAAACCCCGCATGACTATATGGTCATGTTCATCTTTTTATTACCGTGTAAAATTGCGTACGGACAGTAGTAAGAACGAGCGTGACCGTATGGGCACCCAAACATTCGGGGTTGAAATATAGCTAAACGTGAATTTTTTAAAAATATTTACAATTTGACCTCTTTAGATCAACATAATTTCAATACAAATATATTAGCAACAAAACTGTAAATAATTTGATGTTTTGATAAAAAAATAATTAATAGTTTCAAAAAGTCCATTAAAAAAATGTCATTGCATGTGCTTTTGGTGGCCGTTTCTGTCCCCGCGGCTGATGACTAACTGAAGTCTGTACCCTTCTTAACCAAATATGAGTAAAAGCAACGATATTCAGGTAGAAAAATGATGAATAGTGGGATCAATAGACAACGGTGTTTACTGTGACCATACGGTCACGCTCGTCCTTGGAGGGTTAAGCTAAGTCGACAGTATTTTTAATGATAAGTATAATGATATTAATATTATTGTCCGTATGAATTATTAAACCATCTTTATTTTGTGGTGCATGACATTAGAAAGTGTCATAGTTTATATCAAGGCGTGTGATTAAAATAATTTCAAGCTACCTACCATTAGCGCTGCACATTATAAATTCCAGCACATCACAAGCAATTATGCTCACTTGCTGACATGCATAAGTCACAGCGAAAAAGAAATGCAGCTTTTACACTGATAAAGAAGTGTCTACGCCTCTCATTGATGGATGCACTTGATGTGTCATATCTTAAGACGTGTTCATTGAACTAGATCATCTCTCGGAAGCATGTTATTTGTTGTGCAGGAAAATACTAATTAACACCGACAAACAACACATAAAAGGTTGTAGAAAATAGTAACAAATTCATTTTTACGATAAAACTGTTTCATTATATTCAATCAAACGACACAATGGATGAAACGAGTTTGTAATTTCGATTAAAATATTTTAATGACGAATTTATTTGGTTGGGCACATGTGATGGGTTTCAAAATTATTTGACGAATATATTCATATACTTTCAATTTATAAATAATACCAATATTGTTGATTTCATTATTATTCAATCTTTGCTCACCTTATAACTTATTTCTAACATTCAATATGCATTTATCACATCATAATCAAATCGATATATTTGTATAATCATTTTTTATATATCAGGTCTGGTTTCGCTTTACAAATAGGTTGATTTAATTCTAAGGTGTTGAGCGAAATATCTGAATCCAAGTATTCCTAATCTAAATCATAAAAATATACTGCTTAAATAATGATTTTCTTTTAAAGAAATATGATATAAATTCTTTTTTCATACTATTAAGTTCGTTTGTTGGTAATTTTGTATAAAATGGTAATCATGAATTTGTTGCACATGTGTGAGTTTGGTCCTCGTCTTCATTATTCTTACATAATTCTACAAAACATGAAGAGGTATTTTTACAAAAATTATTTGACTCGTTATTTAAAAAAAACCATGTCCACGCAAAAAAAAAAAATTCTCCCTAGTGTACCGACATGAATTAAACGTGGTGATGTATGTATGTATATTTTTTCTGAGTGTATTGATGTTCTGTCATTTGAAATCAGTATCCAAATCATTTAAATTAACATTCATCTCTGAGAACTTTACGAAGGTATAAACATAGAACGATCTATTATATATTCTCGATGATCGTTTTCAAGTTTAAAGCATTTTTCTCTTCTTCTTCGGGGCCGAGTTGATAATTCTGAAATATTATGACTATTAACTAACATGCTCCCAATTTATTCTTACGTGGGCAAAACTATGACCAAAACCTTTTGTTTCTAAAAATTTGTTCCTCGCGTAGGAGTCGCCAGTTCCAAGGGCCGTTCGACTGATCAACTCATTACCTAGCTGGAGAACTGAACATTTTTAGTGACATTATATGTGAACTGTTTTTTAAGTTTTACTTTTCATGATTTTGTATGTTGATTTTAATGTATGTATTGTGTAGTATGATGTATTATGTTAATTTATTTTTTCTCATTGTATTAGTGCATGGCGAATTGGCGTCAGCTGTCATGTCTTGTACTACATGTACTTTTAATTTTTAAGCAATAAATAAATAAATGAATATTCTTTAATGACATGTGAATTAAAATAAATGATTATATCCGTGTTATTAGAGTCAATAGATAGTTTTCTCTGCAATTCTATCATGCCTAATCATTTTAATTAATGTTTGAACAGCTGCAGTCGACGAGTGCAGTAATGGAAATTGATCAAATTCTTATATTTTTTACATAAACTGTTTTTGTTAATATTTCGATTTAAATATAAAAGATACGCTGGGAATAAACAAACATTTTTTTTCTCTTGACCACTAGCGTATCAGCGGAGTATTTTTTGCACCATTTCAGATTTTTTTTTCACATGATGTGTTTTTTGTCTTTCATTTAGAATGAGAATGATATTTTACAATTAAGAGTTGTCTTGTATATTTATTATACTATTTAAATGCCATTATACAAATTTGTGGGGAAAAATGCGTTAAAGAATTTTCATGGATTTTTTCTTACTCTTGTAGACACTGCTTAAACCAGTGGTCGGCAACCGTTTAAGAGACTGGGTAAAAAAATAATTTGTTGAAAAATAATTTTGGTTAGTGGGTAAAAGTTAAAAATATTTTTTTACCATTTATTCTATTAAAAAATCATTTTTAGAAAATAATATATATATTTATATATGATACATAATATATTTGCATGATATATATGTGTAAATACAAAACACACTTATAATATTGTTATTGGTGGATTCCTTGGTCTTAACAAAAAAATAATTATCATAATGTCTTGGCGGGTAAATCAAAATATCGAAGTAGGTAATTCAATTACCCGCGGGTAGTAGGTTGTCGACCACTGGTTTAAGCTCGGTGAACGGATTTCCCAAACAAGAATCTTCTGTATATGAACTTTCCGAACACGAATTCTCCATACAAGAATACTCCGCACTCCGATTCTTCCGAACACAGATTCATTCGTACACAGAACCTTCGTTACATAGAATACTCCACTCCGTACATAGAATATTACGTACATATACTTTACATATAATAATTATTATTGTTTTATTACGATAAGAGATGTCTTATGTCAATTGTGCCAAATATTTTTCAGAGTGGAAAAAATTAAAAGTTTAATTTATTATGTAAGTATATATGTATATGAACAATTTATCATTGAATACGTATTTTGGCTCATTAATTTAGAAAAAAATAGGGCCGATATTTTTGACTATATTGAAAGGACATACAATATATTACAAATTTCCCTGACAAATGCAAACAATGTGTGTCCGTCCGTTATGTCTTTTAAAATCGATATTCTTGTGCGGAGCTGGTTAGCTGGTTTTGCGACTCGCCTCCAATATTCATTTTGATTTATTGGCACAACAAAATATAATTAGCAATTTCAAATTGGAAAAATGGCAACTCTTTCGATAGAGCGCTGAACTGCATTCATAACCTATTTTCTTTAAAAAATCGGCAAGAGCGGGTTTTGAAACTTGGCGATACATTACTAATTGTCCGGTGGAAAAATTGCTCTGTACTACTAGTACAAGTATTATGTTGGCTAAAGATCACCATTTTAACAAAACACGTTTCAATAGTGAGTAGTGTTTGGATTGATTGAAATAAGTTTTTCTTTTCTAAGATTATTATATCAGAAATATTCCTATTTTAGTTCTAGTAGCTCGTCCAATCAAATGAACCGTATATCTCTTTGATACAAATAATTGAACAATCACATTAGCTTTGCTCTATTCTATTGTATGATAAGTTCATTACGCATTCATTAGCCCAGAAGGATAACCTCGTCACAAATATGTTTTCTTTTGTGCTCCGCATGTAGGCATGTTGCACACAGAATACATAAATATGTTATGAATTATTCAGAAATCTTTTTGCGATAATTCTTTAAGTAAACACGGTACGTTCACCTGAATGTCTCAATATTTTTATTTAAAAAAATGATTCAGCCTGTTTATTGACATATTTAAGAAACACGCGAAATTCTAGGACTTGAATTTTTAATATTGTGTAATATTTTTGGTTCATTTTTTCTTTAATTAATTTGAAAAATTTCATTCATATACACATACTAAAATGTACATATATTAATTATTATGTATTCATTTGCTAGCATTATAAGGATTACAAAAATAGCTGTATGTGTGTCATTTAATATAATTTTGCTTTGATTACCTTTCATTGATGTCTATAATAATATTACCTTATAAGGTATTAAGGTAAGAACCTAGTCAATTTTTTTTTTTTATTTCCTAATATTTTACTTTTTATTGTATTTAAAAGACACAATTTCAATAATAAATATATTTTTGCTTAAAAAATAATCACTTATAAATGATTTTTTTATGCCGAAGTATTTTTATTTCACTTTATTATGTTTTAAATAATTTAGTACGAAAGAATTTAAAAACATATTTAAATGGTTGTGCAAAATTCCGCTAGATGGCAGTATACAAAAGTTACTCGTTCTCCTAGTAAAAGTAAGATTACGAACAAGTTTACAATATTATGCATAGATGTCACTAACTACACCTTAAAATCAAATTAATACATATCGAGAAAATTCGCAAATAATAATTAATTAATTGTTATTGTGACATTTTAATTTATTTCAGATTATTTATTAAAAATTTAAATAACATTTTAATATGAATAATTAAATAAAAACCTCTAATTTCATTCGATTAACATGTTTTTTCGCGATAATATTGAAAAACTAAAGCATAATCTGATGAATTTATCGCAGCGATCGTGGGATGAAAATATTATTTTTTCAATTTATTAAAATGATAAATTCAAAGGACAAAACCAAAATATTTGATGTTTGAGAATAGATACATGTGTAGAAATTATAACCTACTACTCTTGATTATCCCTTTGTATCTCGTATCCATTATTTATTTGGCGTTGGGATTAATTTTTTGATTAATCAAGAACATAACCCTACATTACTTTTAAATGTTCTAATATAATTTTTGTATACAACAAATGGAATGACGGATAGTTAAACATAAATTAATGAGATCAAAATAACAGTCTTTAGTTCCACATAAATTACATTCGTTCGTCAGTTGACGTCATCAAGCCGAAATAGTTATCAAACAAATATAATTATTTTTGTTATTTTTTCCGTATTCAATGAAGTTCTACTTAGTGAATTTCAATTCAATCAAATTTAAATAAATATATATTTACAATTTATTTATTTTTTAAATAGGGGAAGGATGTAATAAGGTCACGTTGGTGTATTATATAGCGAAAGTTGTTTGTTCTCTACATTATCAAAATCACTTGGCTGAAAATATTTTGAGGTTCATAACATACTTCCAACTTTACTTAATCATTTTAGAAACCCTATTTAAAACCAATAATTACCAAGCTGTGTCTTGGCGGAGGCACTTGTCGCATCGCGTCGTTATTTCGAGATGAAAATATGCGAACAACTCCCGAGGTCGTTCACTTTCGTCTCTTATAACAATCTGACCTTATTTTTTTATCAATAGCTTCAAATAAAACAATGAATTCTCTTCGACAGGTTATGGTATTTCATCAGCTATCGATAATATGATTATGATAACATACTTGCGAGCGCATGAACATTTCAGATACAATCGAATCCCATATCCTTGTACTTAATGTGTTTTAGTATATGATAATGACAGGTAAATTTTATAAGATGACGTTTGTACCATTTTTTTTGAGTAGGTTGGTACGCTTTATTCCGACAATAAACAATTTTCGCATTCAAATTATCTTAGGTATACATCAACTTTGTTCCGTTTTTAAAAATTAGCTCAATTCTCTATGACTAGGCACATACGTAATTTTATTTGAGATAATAGTTGTATTTGCTCATACATTAGGTTTTGTATTGATGAAAATACAAATATAATAATAATATTATAATATTAACGGACAATACTTTTACGAGTGCACTTTATTGAATACGATAGCAACCACTAATGAAGTATCTGGGTTTTATCGGATAATGTAACGAAAACGTTGTTTTATATTGTTGGTTATTGGTAAGATGTTTATAAATAAAATAAAAATCACCATTAAGTCTGAGTTTAATTTTAATTTAAACTGGAAAAGTAAGTATATAGATATGTATACACACTTTCCTTATTTCCAGTAATAACGCCGTTGGCTGGTGGCGTAGTAGTAGTTTTTTAAGATCAAATACAACGATGTTTCAAAGATTTTCTTCTATTTAACTTTGCCCAGAGCAGATTCCGTTCATCTTTAGACGTTCAAGCTCTCTAGATCGAACATGAAACTATCCATACATCTTGAACAAGGCATATCTGGACATCTCTTGACTTTGGTTGTTGCGGATATCAGTGTTTTTTATATGTACTATGGTTCCATCCATGGTACATGGTCCAACCATATAAGTCGACCTAGTCTAGTTGACGCAATATGTGGATGTTCAAATAAACATTTTAGCCGCTTGTTTTTCTTTTCTCTCTTTCCTAATTGTATTATTTGAGGCCCGAAGATAGAATGCCTGACCATAAACGGCAACTGGTCGTATTAGAGATTTTTGGAAAGATAATTTCAATTGTCAATTGAGTGTTTTTCAACACAGAAGCTTCATCAGAATTAATCTATCTAAATTTTGTAAATGGGACACAATATATAGTTAAACCATTAAATTAAGTTTAAAATAATTCTTACTCGTTCATATTATGTATAGTAATAATATGAAAAAAAACCAGTTCCTATGTTTGATGATGACGATCTATAAATCTAAAATCCGTAAGGAGCACCCAAGAGACTATTGGTATGATGGACTGGCGACCAATGTATCTCATATTGGTTCGTTATTAAAATTCTAAAAGTAGCGTATTTAAATAACAAGATAAGCTATTGTACAACAATCACTCATGTTGGGTAACAATCAAATTAACACAATATCCAAGATCATTGTCACCATTTACTAAGTTAAAATAGGTTTGCACCACGGATGAATTGGGATAAGTGCTGCCTCTTCTTTGGTTGAGTTCATTCAAGTGTTCTGAAAGAACGTTCCATATCGGTACAATTTGGAATTAAGTATTTTTTCGTTTACTATACACATGCTTGAAGAATTTGTCGGAGGCATTCAGAAGATAATGGGCAGGTTGCATAGCAACTTGTATTGCATTGGTCTTAAACGTAATTCGAGTAAAAACGTCCACATTGCCTGTCCGTCCCCAGACCTCCATTTGAAGAGTGCGAGTCAAACCATCGATAGAGTCGACGTCTTCAAGTACTTAGGGAGAAAGGGATACTTGGAGTAACCTTCAAATCAATGTGGAAACTCTGTGACTCAAGATTCTACTCTATCATAACCAAGTGCCACTTGTTCTATGCATGCGTCTCGACAGTGCTGATTTATGGTCAAGGCACCTTACGAAAACACAGAGTTAGCGTAAAATATATTTTGAAAACATATGCCTGTGGCGTATACTAGGGGTACGGTAGTTTGACTTTTTTCAGAAACACGAAGATAAGAGAGTGAACTTAAAAGCGCCTTAAACAAAAAAGCGACGATGGACTTGGCTTGGACATGTGCTGCGGATGCTCCAAGAGAGCCTGAAAACTGCATGTCTCGTCTACCAACCGAATGGAACTCGTCGCCGTCGAAGGCCACTGATTGCCATACATCGGATGTGCTCTGCAGAGCTATGAGACGCTGGAATGACCTGGAAGAAAGCAAAGAGACAGATATGGCTTAACAAATATATTCTACGCAAAATAATATATTTAGTTTAATTTATATAGAGTTTATACCAGTATAGTCAAAATGACTCATTATTAAAAAAAATATTTGATGTAAAATTATCGCGTAATTGTTTGATATTTACAAGGATGTATAAAATCATGAACAGAATAATCACAAACTAATTAGTTAAACAAATATTTTCAATCTTAATTAATCTCAAATATTGATGTGTATAGGATCTGCTTAATACTAGAGACCTTACAAGTCTTTAAACAGTTACCCCCCCCCAAAGTAAGAGTGGTTTTAAATTGAGATAAAAAGTATTCTCTTGTAAAATATATTAAATAATTATTTTCAATTGTTTTAGAAGACTGTATTTGTTACTATTTTTTTTTACGGAATGCACTAGAAAATATTGAAACAAGATATATATATTTATCAATTTACGCGGCACTCAATGTACACGGTTTTAATTGTAAATAGTCGAACAGTTGCGTTATCTTTTTATTTAAAATCTACACATATTGATGAAAAAAAATCGTTATTTTATTAAAAAAAAAAAAAAATGGCCAACGATGTCAGTTTATAATGAAAAATTATTTAACATTTTGATACACCATTACAAAATTTATTGCAATGAAATATCGACTGTGGAAAGGAAAAAGGACTTAACCCACTGTTTTTTCAAAAGAGTTTTTTTCGATAGTCACAACTCACAATGAATACAACTTGATACACGTTCTATCAAAAGGATGTTAGCTGCAAATGTCGAATTAGTATCTAAATTTAACTTTTATGTTGGAAAAAAGTTGGGCCTCAAAATTGCAAACAGTAAAATATACTTAAAAAAAATGTTATTCTTAAATAATTTATTAAATTATAATTAGATTATGTCAATTGAACACCAGTTTACAAGTCTTGGTGCACTTAAATTTTGTGTATATTAAATAATTTGCCTATGGCCCAAAATCATTAGAATAGGTTTTTTGCGCCTCCTGTAAACTTTTGGTATGGGTGGGTTACGTCCTTTTTCCTTTCCACAGTCGATATGAAATCAAGAAAGATATAATATCTTTGATTGATTTCATATTGCTTTAAATTTTTATTTTTAGTATTTTAATCAATCGTGTATAATAATATTGCGCTTTGAAGCATTGCTTTCTTTATACAGTATACAACCTTTATATTCTGGAATCAATCTGGTTTACGTAAAAATCGTTACACCAAAGACGGGAACAAGTCCAAAAAACAACTTTTGAGTTATGAACATCATTGGATTCGCCATGACAAGATCTACATTTTTCCATAAAGCAACTTCTTTTATTCAATATTGTAGCCTAGATATTGAAGACGTTTCTTTATGGAATTTTAACTTATACATATCGTACACTCATTCAAAACTTAAAACGTGAATATCTCAAAATCGCTTATTTTGACTTGTTCCCGTCTTGAACTGGTGTATCGAAATTTAAGTCTCGACCAATGACTATGAACTGCTCAAGCGTGTCATGTGAGTGATCAATGTTTTAATTCGACATGGAGTTAATATTGTTTATCAAATTATTATCTCCATTGAAGTTTTTATTATTTATTAAATTCTACTCAGATATTGAATACACCCTAATATATACATAGTTTGCTCGTAAACTTGCGAAATTACTGGTCGATTTTTCCTTTCAAAACATGACGGGTAATCTGAACAGTGTATTTTGTATGTACATATTGGTCTTACGTTGAGTGTTTTGCGTGAGCAGTATTATTATTTGTCGTGACCCAATGGCGTATTTACGTTTTATTGTTGGAAATTGATGTCAATGGTCGTGAATGCGTATTATTTAATCTAATCAACGCTCCAAAGGTGGATAATATTACAGTACTTACTCAGGAATACAAACAAGTAACATTGAAACGTGACCAGTTTTACCCCACGGATAGTCGTAAGTGGTTTTCATATTTTTTCAGATTTACATCATAGTATTTAAAATAACATTTATATTATATATGAATATATATGGCAGTAAGTAGTTATATTTCGTATTGGAATGAATTCAACTATGTCAAAGAATTTTGATAATTTCGTAGCTTTAATATTCAATGAGTTAATATGGTTTGCTTGAAACATTTTATTACATACTTTTTTTCAAATCCACCGGAAGCCAAATGAATTGCGATTGTCCAGGCAATCGCGAAACTATTTGAAGTTGACTACAACTGTCACATTCATATTTCTAATCTTATACAGTCAAAATGTACATTTTTTTGTCCATTCTTTATTTTATTTTTGACATAAAATATTTGATATCTCTGTGCTTGATTTTTAAGTATAAGATTACATATCTTACAGTGAATGTATCATGCGTATGTTTCTCATTTTCAATTGACAGAAAAATTGATTGCATTTTTTTCTATCGATTTATCGATTTCTGTTCGAAGGCATGGGTGTTTGTGATTGGTCTAAAAATTCCCTCCCACCTTTTCCGATCCTTTAATAATTGGGTGTAGCGAGAGCGATGAGCTAACCACTAGTCCTGTCCTAGCCTTATTCTTCTATCCCTACTACTCTCTTTAAACAGTTCTCATAGAAAAAAATCTGTTGACACCTCCATTGGGAAACCATATCTTCCACATTGGGATGGATAAAAAAATACAAAGCCAAGCCAATCCAAGTCTCATACTTATATATATTATATATATATATATATAGTGTAGTCTATTAAGTCATGTTCTGCTGATTTTTGTCTTTGAAAACAAGTGGTCCCACACGTTATGACGCAAAAACTCATATATTTTTTCAGACTAATAATCAGGAGAACGATAGCACATTATAATCATTTATCGCACTGTTGTATGAAATGCGAGCCCTGTATTAAATTACGTCCTGCGCTTACGACACGTTACGACGAAAAGATAAGACTTAACCAATAAAGCACTAATTAAATGAAGAATTTAACATTGATATGTTTCGTATTTTAAATACTGCAGGTCGTATATTATCGAGTATGCAATAATAATTAAAACACTATTCCAACCAATCTTGTCATATTTAACGGAGGTAATTTGAGAATTATTTATCGCTTTGTAGGCACGGCACATTAAAAAGATAACGAAGAAAATGTTTTTGCAATTGTCTGTAGAGTTAAAGGTGTTAAGTATTCGGTGTCGAAATTAAACATGAGCACGTAATGAGTATGTAAAAACTTAATATATATGCTTTATGGCATCATAAAGATTTTCTTTTAGTACGTTTTTTACGATTCTCGAGAGTGTATATTAAGGATTGTAGTAGGTACACTATTAATTGGTGTAATTTTTCCAGCACGGAATATTATTTTTCTTTAGTTTTATGATTTAAATTTAAATAATTGTCGCTATAGAATATCTGCATTATGATCTAACAACGAAGGACTACCAATTTTTTTACACGCGACAAATAGAGACTTCAACGATTGGTCATATATGATTTCCAGTATCGTCTTGTGTGAAAAATATTGTTAAATATTGTTATATCCGTTTCATTAACCTAATTCTAGCCTATTATATTTCTTCTTTGTACACTTTTATTTCTTTAGAATTTTATTTTTTCTCAGTCTGCATTTATTTTGTAAGAATTGATATGGCCTTTAATCTTTTCGCAGGAATCAATTTCGTTGGATTGAACTCTACTGGAATTTCTACATTTAGTTATGGTTGCAATAAATACATAAAGAATTTAAAATGAGTGAATGATATAAATGTTATGTTTGAATATTATTTTGTGAAATATTTCCACCCCTGCATATACAAGGGATGCATTGATCCAATGCTACATTGACCGGCCGCCACTGCTATTGATAATGAATGAAATATTCCTACTTTTTAAATAATACAAGACGATCACTTTTAAGGTGTTAACTGTCAATACTTGTGGAATGGCATTAGTTCGAGTTTGATTGCAAAACTTAATATTCACTTACAACAATTCCTAGTAAAACCCGGTTTCTTAGTTTTATTATCGCCATTCGATAGCCGGATTTTTTCCATTTGGTAACCCGGTTTCAAATATTAGAATTAGTATTTTTTTTCTTATTATTTAATTAAAAGCTGCAACATTTTGAGTCGAATACCCCAAAGTAAGTATAACATATATAAATGAATACCATTCTATGTTATATTTTGTTTTACTTGAAATCGTTTGTTTTGTGAATTTCGTATTGTGTAAAATATATTTTTTGACGATGCATAACAAATAAAATTATATTTGATTGAAGTAGCTTTTTGTAACAGTGTTTAGTTATACATACTAAATCTTTGAGTTTAAAAGAAATAAAACTTGGTTTTCGCTATTTTTTTAATTATCTTTATTTTTGATAAACTTCGAAAACCAGTTTAAAATTTTCCCTACGGTGTTAAACAATACTTTCGATATATTGCTGGCCCT
Organism: Himalopsyche anomala; assembly: GCA_031772345.1. Taxonomy (NCBI): domain Eukaryota; kingdom Metazoa; phylum Arthropoda; class Insecta; order Trichoptera; family Rhyacophilidae; genus Himalopsyche; species Himalopsyche anomala. The sequence continues at coordinate 20,979,674 of CM062822.1, read as the reverse complement.
TTAAGAATCAAGTGAAAAAACATGTTTTAACACTTCTTTGATGGACGGTAATAACTTAAATATACGTAATAACGTAACATGTCGGAAGGACTTTTTAACACCGCAAGGAAAGTGATAAGCCAAATTTTAGGATTTTTTTGTAAACCGTTTTTCTCAAAAGTTAGCTTTTGTTTAAGCCCTAACTTAACACAAATCAAAATATGCGTTGTTTATTCAATGAACATAAAACAAAAGGTACAACTTTATCTATTAATGTATCTACGGTGGGTATGGCATATGGGTCAATGGTTAACGAGGTCGCAACCAATGTTGAGGTTATCATTTAATCCGCGGTTCAATATCTACATGGGGCAATGTCGAAGCCTTTAAGCTGTGACGTTTATTAGAAGTGTGTCGTAAAAAATCTACGACCTATGTCCAATAGTGACAAAGTATGCTATAACTATGTTAACTTGTTTTAAAAATGAATTTAACGAGTTTTTTTTCTATCACACAGAATATGTGTGAGTCAAAAGCAAACATCATTTCATGGAGAACACAATATTCCTTGAAAACGAAATAAATGCCGCTTATAGTAAGTTAATAAATCGTAGGTCTATAGTAGGGTATCCTCGATTTGGTACACTGTTTCCCCAGATTGTCACAGAAGCTTGTTTTTTTTTTAGCTCACCGAGGAATTTGAAATCCACAATTTCTTGTCAATTTTCGGGATTTCCTCAAAATTTATCAATCCCGAAATCCCGGGATCGCGAGCATGTCAATCCCGGGATTTTGTGATCAGAAAATTGAACGGGATCCCGGGATTGGATGCCCTTGTCTATAGTGTACATATGTTTTGTGTGTGCAATATGCAGCCGCTGTTTTACAGCCGATTATACATATAAACGAATTTATTTAGCATGTTATTGGTCAGATACAGAGCTGCATGGGACCGATCTTTTATAAATTTACTATTGTATTTTACAAAAATAAAAATATAGGAATGGAGCAATATGTATGTAACATAAAAATATTCTTAGTCTTTCGTGCATAAATTTTATATTGATTAAAATTTGGACTTCTTGTAATTTGAAAATTAGACGAGTAATGTCGTCCCTGTTTTTTTAAAATATCAATCTTTACACGTTTTATCAACGAACTTGCGCATGAGCGTGTGTTTTCATCATTATTATATTCCATAAAATAGATTTTATTTGAATACATTATTTTAACTGAGGCTTATGTTAAGAGTTACGACTCAAAAAATACCTAGCTAGGTTATTTTATGCGTAGAAAACGACACGTTTAATGATCATTTTTCCACTTTGAAAATAAACTTAACCTGAATGCAAATTTGATTTATTGCATATCATAACGTTGGCTTGTTATTCATGATTTTTAATTCGATGATTGCTTCACGGATAACGATAATTAATATTCAAGATAATAAGACTCGAGAGTAATAATAATATAAAAAATAAATATAAGTACATACCATCGAGCGCTAAAATAATGTCAACGTTGTTTTGTTGTTAATAAGTTTTCGAAAGGTGAGAATTTTACGTGGGCGAAAAGCTTCAAACAGATTATCAGATGCTTTTAAAAATATTATAGTACCATCTTTATTTTTTCTGCAATAATTTATTTGGTATTTACATACATAACTAAATAAATGTTTAATAAAAAAATAACAATATTTTATGACTATCATTAAACGACATTTGTAAACTTTTTTGAACTGTGATATTTTCACAAATTTCTTTAATTTTATAATTTTATAAAGAACGGGAAAAAGGTTAAAAATTACTGCTCACTTCTGTCGTTTAATAACTAACCGTTCTTTTACACTTTTATCATAATATTCAGATCTTAAAATCATTTTTTGTAAATAATGTAAGCTCATACTAGATTGATTTAATAAACGTATGACTATTGTGTATTACGAGTTAAAATTACGAAAAGTGACTATCATAATATACAATGTTTTCAATAAAGATAGTAAACGAGACACACTATTCGGATGTTTTCCCTTGTGTTTGGAAAGATTTTATGCCTAGGGAAAAATGTGATTTAAAATGTCTGTTTTTTTTGTAATGCAGCATTTTGTGTTGTAAACAACTTTTTTATTATAATTTTTGCACACAAATCATATTTTTTATATTTATTTTTTAATTTGCGATTTGAAGCCTCTGTGAAATCGACCGAGAATTGAAAATTAATAATTACGTATACTGAGCTGTTGGAACAGTTGGTTCTCAAAAAGTGGTTTGCTTAAAAAATAATTTACTAGGAAAAGTTATCAATCGTCTTTGAACACAATATGTTTTAGGAAATATTTTTTTTCTATTGGATTTTTACTAATTGTCGGAATAGATTGTTTGGCACTGCTACCTAGTGTACAAAAGTATTATTCTTAATAGTTATTTTTTATGCGTTATTGATTTCTGTATGTTTTTTTGTTGTGAGTGCGAACAGTTGAGATGGTCGTCAGTCATGAATATGAATGGGAAATTGTGTCCTTAGTTTCAAAAAATATTTTCTCAGTGAAGATCTACCACTACTGAAGAACTAGAGCAGTGTTGGGGAACCTGCGGCATTTTGGCTACTCTGATGCGGCCTTTTGACTCATGCCATTTTTTTTTTTGAAAATAATTTTGGCATATTTTTTTAAATAAATACACAATTTTATAATGCAATATATTCACTTTGTTAAAAAAATTATACGCAAGGTTTCGGGAAAAGAGCGTAATCTATCTGTCGAACATTAAATGTTCGACTGTCGAAAAAAAAGGAGAGGGGCGTCAACATTTTCTTTACTGCGGCCTTATGTTGAATCAGTTTAAAAAATGTGGTCTTTAGAAATGAAAAGGTTACCCACCCCTGAACTAGACCTTTCCATACTTCCAGGTTTTTCACACCTAAATTTCTTATCTAAAATTAAACAAATTCGTTATATATTACTGTAAAAATAAAATTCAAACTATAAATATATTATACGAGCGTTCATTTAAAAACATATTTGAGCTTTGATGTTGATGATTTAAATTAAAAAAAAATCGGTTTTATAATTACTGCATGCATATAAATTGGCGGGCCGCAGGTCAATCATGACTGATCTAGAGGTACGTCGGAGGCTAAATTTTATTTGTTTAGTCGAGGACCATCATAGCCGTAAATGTCAAACGTCGGTTCAGATAGTGTCGAGCGGCCGCTGGCACTGTGAGCGACCTTAGCCTCGTTGCGAATGGAATTCAGTGTTTACGGCCAGACCTGCCCGCCGAATAAATATACACCTGTGATTTAACTTGCCCCATGACATCTCCTCGAATACCACATTCAAATATTTTTTAGATAATTTTTGTAATAGTGAATCGGACGAATCAAGTTGGCGCACCTATTATTGTAACATTTCAAATTTACCTGCTGAGAATCCTTTTACTTATTTTTAATGTTTATTTATTTAGTTAGATTTGACTCAGTATGTTAAAGAAACGTATATTATTCATTTTAACGATGTATCAAACAAAACTGTAGCTATTTAAATACCAATACCAGATATGTAAGTTTTTGTCAATTTAAATGCCAGTGTGTCATTTATTGACATTTAACAAATTTACTATATTAAGGTAAAATGTTTTACAACTGTTAAGATTTACAAGAATTATGAAATATAATTGACAGCTATTTCGGCACAAAGCCACCGTAAAACTATAATTATATAACAGTAAATTGTTTCTTCATAAACCGTTTTATGGATAAATGTCGATTGTGGAAAGGAAAAAGGACGTAACCCTCAATTTTCCAAAAATGCTTTATTTCGATAATCACAATGTATACAACTTAACACACATTCTATCAAAATGATGGAAGCTAAAAATGCCGACTCAGTATCTAAATTTAGCTTTTAAGTTTGAAAAAGATGACCTTGTAAAAAATTAGAACCAAGAAAAAACACTGAAATAAAGGTTTTTCTTAGACAATTTCTGTAATTAATATTAGATTATGTCAATTAAACACCAGCTTAGAAGTATCCGTGCACTTCAAGGTTGTGTATAATTCAAATTTACGTATGTCACAAAATCATCAAAACACGTTTTTAGCGCCTCCTGTAAAATTTGATAGGTGTGGGTTACGTTCTTTTTCCTTTTCACAGTCGATGTTAAATTAATTGTCTTGTGAAATTACTATCAATCATAATATAACGAGTGACAGACAGCGTTATCGAACTAACTAATATCGACGGTCTAACTAACATTGACAACTTGTATTGTCATTTTTTTTATTCTCTACTATCGCCCGAACTGTTTAAATTTTCTGATAAAACGTTATACTATGAAACTTAATGCATACAAAATATCGCACTATTTTGTAATCATACAATTCTTTTCGAGTCGAAAAACTTTATTTATTTTTTGTGTTTGTTTTATTGTTTTTACCAGTCAAAAAAAGTCAAATGTCAGTTACAAGGTATCAATAATAAGCCCGCATAATATTATGCTTATGCCGAATAGTTTCGGAATATATAATAACCGTTCATTCTTTCAGATAAATTATAAAACGCATATATGAGAAGCATGAAATCAAACACGCCCAAATCCAGTTTTGAGATAAAATGAGATATTGCTATAATATTGAAGTACCGGCTTAAAAGGACTAATTTATTTTTAATGTTGCTAAAAACCTCGTGTTAATGGTGAAACTATGATATTATAATCAAAACTGGTTAAATATGCTTCACAACGTGTTACACTTTTGTCTCCTTGACAGGTTTCTAAATCTCGCAAAAACAATGCAATTCTCTGTAAAACATAATTGCAAATACGTAAATATCAAAAAAATAACGTTGTAATCAAGAAAACCGATAATTCATACTAAATACGAAATATTTGTACGAAAATTCGTCAAATATATGACACTCTCAAAAATTTAGTTGGATATCAACATTTACTTGAAGCACTGTTAAAACCACTGTCAGTGGTAAAACTCGCATTTTTAAATGAATAATATAATATGATTAGAAAGAACCAATCAGCGATCAGTATTTTTTATAGTGCAATAGTATATTTCGCATTTAAATATCTCAACATATTCATCTTATAATTTTAAGTTTAAATAATTCGGCAAAAATATTAAGACCTACTCAGTAAAAAAGTAATATAACCAAAAGTACATGATAATGAAATTAAGCATACAAGTACCGAATTGGATAAAAAAAGTCATTCTTTGTTCTTTTAATGATTGGCGTACACCAAATTTTTTTATTTCTACTTTTTCAATCTTGTCGTTGAAATTATCACTCTAAAATTAGTGTCTTTAATATCCATTTATTTTTAAAAAAATCTCACACTTACGCTTAACGATATCGCAAGTATTCAAATTCAGCCCACTTATTCACGTGCCCATTTTATTTTTGGCTCCGAGAGATGTTGTTTAATTTTTTTGCAAAATGTCAATTTGATGCATCGAGTAATATTTTTGATATATGTTCTGGCGCAAATGCTTGGTATGCCAATCAAGATAGTCCTGCAGTCTCCAGGTTTCTCAGAAGGCTGAAGGTATTATTATAGTATACGTGTTAAGCAGCACAGCTATTCAAAATAAATACATCTCCGCTGAGGCATCATTCATTTACAGTATACTAAATAAAATTCCATTTACCAAAATGCTGATAACTTATTCATTCATTTTTGGATTAAAGGTACAAAGAAATGATATTTTTTAATCAGTTACGCTCCCAATGTAGAGAGTGTGGACTCGTTATGAAAAACCTCACCAAAACTAATTGTTGTGAATCAGTAACTTGACTTTTACCTATTCACAGGTGACGATATATAGATAAGCTCAAAAGGTTTTGATTAATGAGAAGGTAGAAGCTCTCTCTACATCCCTTTTAAGAATCGATGGTTAGAAAGTGAAGATAAAATGAAAAAAAAGCTGACATAGCACTGTGATCGAATAAAATACGTTAATTTAGTATTTTGTATCCGTATTGTGCATCCTGAACCATAAGAATCAGAATACATTCTTATTTTATGACCTTTCGAATCGCTGTTTAATGATGATCGATTCTTATGCAAGTTTAAAGACCTGCAGAGATTGCATTTGTGTATACGATTACTTTTCCAAATAAGATTCAGATCGCAATCAAAACCTTTTTGACTTATATTATTATTCTCTCCTAATTATTTTTATAATATATACGAGATAAAAACTAGAAACTAACCGTCAATTCATGTTCATCCATCCACTTGAATGCCTGAAGATGGCGAGAAACGAATCCCGGGTCAGTAGTGACAAAACGTTAAAGGAAATATACAGAATTTTAACGATTTGAAGAATGCTCCAATTGATAGATAAATCAATTTATAATATTGTCTGTCAAGGAATTCGATCCCATGGACACCACAACTGTTTTGAACGAACGTAAAAGAGCATTGACCACTCGCGTGTAAGACTGACTGTCATAAAGCCGCGAAAAATCATTACATATTTTACTTCGGGAAGGATATCTTGCCGTAGTTAGTAAAAAAGCTTTTAAATAAGTTATTATTTGTTTATTAAGTGAATGTAAAAACCACACAAAAAACTATGGTTGGTCTTTTATTTTAATGCAAAACTTTGTTGCTTCTAGAATATTGATTTTGGTAATTGAATAAAATAAATCGTGAACAGAATTTCAACGACTCATGTTTAAATACATATTTGCGCACAAACAAATCTTTACAATAAAAAGAGGCACTAAGATTGTTTAGCAATTACTAAAACCTTTAAAGGATGTATCCTGGTATTAAAGAACAATAATAATAATCATCATAAATATAATTGAAGTACAATTTTAAAGATAATTTTTGTTTATTAGAATTATTGATTTTAATTATAGTTATTATATTTATTTCCAATACAGACATAAAAAAATGTCTACAGATAATGTTTTAATGCCAAACAATTTAATTATGTAATAAGATTTTATGAAAATATGGAACTGGGTTCTTCTTCTTCACATAATTGACTCGACAGTTCTAGATAAGTCTTAAACCTTACACTTAATATCATAATTTGTTTATGAGTGTTATGACAAAATCCTTACTGACCATATTATATTCATCCAACAATATTCAAGTTTTCTGTCGCTTTACCGTCTCTTTAATTTTATCAGGAATTTATATACATATACTGCCAAAAAAACCTTATTTTGAGATACTTGACATTCTTGAATATCATGAAGCGAACTGTCAAAGTAGTGTGGTCGTATACAATAAGACAAATGAATAAACAACAATTGACCAAAATGTTTAGAGCTCAAAAACGTTTAGTCGTCTAATTGTATTTGAGAAGCTGTAGAAATGAAAAATCTGCATGTACAGTTAAAAATCGTCAATTTATTTATAGGTTTCAGCCAGAAATAACTGATGACGAATTAGACTACTAACTAATTAGTAATACTTCTTTAAATATAAAGATAAATACATGCAATATAAGTGAGGTTGTTTTTTTAGACGAAAGAGCGTATTTAAATTTAACGACCTGAATTTATAAATAAAAACACCCAATTTTTGACATAACATTTTCTGGCAGATGTTTGATAGCTTACGTCCCGTCCCGTACACAAAAATCATGACATATTTTGAAAATTTTGAGCAATCTGGTTATAGGAACGCAGTGTAGATTTTGTTGTTACAATAAAGTCTCCATACGTCTTCGTTATTGATTTGACAGAATGTTCTGCGCTCAAAAGTTACTAGTTACTAACAAAAGTGTTGATCTATAAAACATATTTTTTAAGAAACAGTTTTAAGAATGGTTCAAAAATCTATATAGGTTTGTACTAAAAATAAAAGACGTCTAGGGATAAGTTGAAGACAACTTATTGTTATATATAACTCATATTGACACAATCTATTAACCCTTGAAACTGAATTAAAATGAGTAAAATTACTTCAATTCTTGCGAAATATCCAGTATACGTTTTATTCAAAAATGTTCAAACATCAATTAACAGATTATCCAAAAAAAAATGGCAAAACTTTCGGTGAAAATTTTACGGTATTGAATTTTATTTGCAATAGTAATGTTTTCGTGTAAGGGTTTTTCTCTTTTTAAGTGGTCGTAAAGATTTATACGACTTTCTTTCGAATGACGAAGTAATAAAAATGTTTAAATCAAAAAGCAGAGTATACCGACCTAAAGGGCCGAATAGCAATTCAATCGAAAGTCAATTATCTGTCAAAATTACCCATTCAATTGTTTCGCATGTAATTTCGAGGCTCTGTAACCATTTTGCAGAGAAATCGCAATGGAGACTGCAAGAGGTTGGATATTATCACAGGTTGCGAGTTATTCAATTGTATGTACTACATTTTACGACAGTTGGCGACATCTTTTGTGGTGCTGGCCTCGCAAGAAAACCGCATTCGAATTGTAAAACATTAGACGATAATGTTTATATTATTATTAGCGTCTAGGAAGCAGTGGCGTAGCCACCTCGTAGCAGAGGCATGTAATGTATGAGGGCCCAGCGAAAGGGGAAGCCCAAATTTTTACACTGTACTCTAAAAAGAACTCATACTTTATTTTTTCTTAACAATAACATTTTTTTTTGTAATTCAGTTGAGTCTTTATTATTATCCTTTTTACACGATTTTCTATAACACAAAATTGTTAATTTTTTAAAGAACATAAATTTTAAAATGCAGAGAAAAATTTTTAAATTATACTATGAATTCTATCATTTTTACATGTTTTTTTGTGGAATGTATAAAAAAAGTTCAGTGTACTTAATATATCAAATTATATGGGGAAGCCTTGCGTATCGTTTGCATGAAGGCCTCAAATTTCTAGCTACGCCACTGCTAAGAAGCTTCCCGCATTGTTCGTATATTATTTAAAAAAAAGTGCACGCAACGCTGGGAATATAATATTTAAATGATTCTCAATACAACGGTTATTTAAACACGCTGCAAAAATCTAGTGGTTTGTGCAGCAATCAAAGTTTACAAATATAAATGTATTTTAGGTAAATACTGATGAGAATAATAATAATTTCAAGTATATTTATAAAAAAAACAGTTTAATGTTTTTTTTAATATTGCGTTTATTGATAGTTTTGTTTTTCTTCTTGTTGCCACATTTGAATCGCTTAAATTTTTAACACCATCATTAATGATTCGATTTTTTTCGGTATCTCCAAACTGAATGGTTCTTATCATGTTATATAAATGTGTAGTTTTTTTATATAAAAACAATAAAACTATTCAATATTAAGGTGCCCACTGTCAATTCTCGGCGGAAAGACATTGTATTAAAAAAGGTAACACCTTATTGTACCAATTCCACCATATTTTTTAAAGATCTTTAAAATTACGATTATCGCGAACATTAATTACTAACCGATGAAAATATTAATTTAATTACAAAGTATAATAGACAATTGGAAAAATAAATATGAAAAAAAAAAATATTACAGACGGTCAACAAAAAAAAGTATTCCTAAACAAATCAAAACAGATCCTAAAAAAATATTTATTTGTTATCAAGTGTAATTCATTTATAATTTATATTCATACTTCTTTTATCATTTTTTTGTTACATCTTTTTATAAATCTTATATATTTTTTTATAAATCACACATTGCAAAAGTGTTTTATTTTTTTTAAATAGTTAATTAAAATTATTTCTACAAAGATTCTGAAAAGTAAAGTGGAAGAGGAAAAATTTGAACCTTGCAACTTGCAACTGTTATGAAGAACTATGAATAGTAATGTTGTAATACAAGTATGGCTGAATTCAAATTGTTGTTGTTTTTATTCATGTACAGATTATAACTCATAAATTTAAAGTATAGCATTTAACTTCTTGAATACGGAAAATCAAGAAGACTCTGACGTGAAAAATGTCCCCACTCAAAGATTAGACTACTAAAGCATACTCTGCATAATACGTGATCACATTTGCATGAACTTAATTTTCTATATGACTTTATCTTACTTTTCAATCCATATATTATTCACAAGTGTATTTAGTAATATGTGTGGACAACATTAGTGTAATTAAATATATACAAACTGAATTCGTGCACTTGACATGTCGATTACAAAAAAAGATTAAATTTAGTGCTATGGTTACTGATGATTTCGGTCGCTTTTTAATAGCTGACGTCAGATTCAAGCTTGAATAGAGACTTGTGAAAATACATAGACTCTAGATTTTTTGCACTGCGGGAGGATTCAAGCCCGCAATATCCGGGTGCGAAAGTCACGCAATCGTGAAACTTATCCAAGGCCCCATATTGTAATACGTAATTCGTCTCGTAGCGTCGGTGTGGTTTAAGGTAAATGATAGTTGTTTTTTTCGCGATTTTATCCCATTGAATCGAGACTTCTTCGTCATGCAAAGCATGGTTTTGCGTGAAAAAGATAATATCTGTGTGGACTGTAGAACCCGGCACGCGGTGTTCTCGATGCGGAAATTGGAAACTGACCGCAGCACACCCTGCGGCTGACTCGTTTGTTGCCTACCTTTACTTACCTGTTAATGCACTCTGTGTGCATTTGCTGCACTGCCCAATCTGTAGCAATCTTGCGACACGGATTAATTAATCAGCGTTGAGGAAAAAACGGCAAATACACACGTGAAAATTACCAACTGCAAAAGCAGGTGTCTTTAAATAATATCATTTTTAAAAGGCTTTCAAAGTAAGCAACAAAAAACACGCACTGAGTGAAAGTCGACAACAAAATTTGTATCTCTTTTTTATGGCGGTAGTCATAATTCTCAAAGTTTAAATTTCAATCCAGAATTATAATATTGCAGGCACATTTACAAAACTGCTTTGTATCAAAATCATTTATCTATTTGTGCACTCGATATTCAAAAATGGTTCATTGATATTTTGCAATGATATATTTTAAATTATTTTTAAAGCCATACACCAAATACTTATTAAAGTAGAATCATTTATAAAAAATAGAAAATCTTTTGAAACATTTCATAACTTTAAACATTTCAGTCATAAGAATCCTCCTTCTAGTATTTTTTGTTTAATATGGTATGCTATTTTTTATGTCAATAAACATTAAACATAAAGAATTGCGGTTACTTTTTATCAATTAAGAGTGCTTCGTGGAACTGCCGAAAAAAAATACCAAGTAAATTCGAGCTCAACTGAATACAGGAAAAGGCCGAAAGATGGAACCCGAGTCGTGAGTGACAAAATTTAAGCGATATTTTGATTTTTGTTTGAATTTTGTAAGTAATTTTATTGAATTGCAAAATAACTTTCTTTAAATTAAACCATTCAAATGTTGACACGATTTTATTTCTACGCGATTATTATAATCAAAATTAAATGTTGAGAACTCTAGGTCGTCAGTATATTATAATATATAACGTTGCAATGCATTTTTCCATATTTTAAGTGAAGATCTTTATGTTTTATTTTGCGGTTAAGAGGTAATTATTTTGAATGCATAAAGTTCTCAGTAATGATCGGTCATACTTTCATTTATTTTTACTTGTAATGTGCTTACTTTCATTTCTGAATCTTTGGCGAGAAAATTAGTATTTTTTACTACTGAGTAGCTTAAGCATACGTCCATGCCATTTTTTTCTACTGCTATTAATATCAAATTGTACTATTTTTTTTCTTCACTGTAAAAGTTTTAAATTTATAATTTGTCAACCTTGTCCAATGTTAATTAAATAAATATTGATGAAAGGCATTTATTACAAATCTTAATGCACGAAAAAATATTCCTAAATAAACCCTTATTTTTATCTATAATAATATTGCTTCACCAGGCATATGACAAGATTGCTAAATCTATCAATTTACCATATTATTAATGGTTCGTTCACACGTTCAGGACTTAAAACAAACATTTGTTTTATACTGATCAGCATCAGTTTCATTATCGGATTATTAACTGATAAAAATAAATTCAAAAAGAATTATTGATAAAGTATTAAATTTGGCTTGTAACAAAGTACATATTCAAAAGAATTTGTTCAAGAAGTTTGAACGATTTTACAGGTAGTTTTCTTTAAGTTTACGCTTTTCCCTGTCAATTTTAGGATTGGAAGGGTGGAAGAGTGTTTTTAATATCACAAGCACCCATGCCTTCGATCATGAATCGATAAGCCGATTGAAGAAAATTCTGTTCGTACTGTACTGGCTACTGGGGGTTAAATCTGTTAAATCTGAAGCATTTTCTTCCTCTGAGTGACTACCGATCAACTTATTTTAAGACAGAAAAGTTTCAAAGGTGCTGACGGAACGCCGTTCCATAACGTTAAATGGGAAAAAAATCACTGGATTTACCGATCTACAATGATCGATCTTGAAAGTGATTTATTTTTGGTAGTAAAATACTTTCCCACAAATCATTGACAGTGTATTCCCTGAAGGTTTACTTTTAGGCTAAAAATATCGTACATGATTATGGCAGCAAACAACTTATAAATAATTACATATCTTTTGTGTGTTAATTCAATTAAAGTCTTAAACTATGTAAATATTTTTTATGAATTTATATTTATATTTTTAATGAATATTAAATATTAAAATATATTTAATCTTAAGAGTTGTAAGTGTATGAAAAATGACTTAATTTTACGGTCTCTGGAACGTATCCCCCGCAGAAAAACGAATCGAGTGTACTAAATTTAAACTTTTTTTCTTTTGTTATAGGTTGTTGTGCGATCTTCTCAGAAAATATTCGAAATAATCGAGCCCCTGCAGAAAGAATTTGGACTTGAGTTAGACGTCCAGAGCTTTCCGGAACCAAAGAAAAATTCAAAAAAGAATCATAAAGTACAAGAAGCTGTAAATGTAGTTATAGCAGGCGATAAAGAAAACCACGACGATGAAAAGGAATCCAAAATGATTGCAAAACCTCCGAAGAGTGCTTCCATGCTCATATTGGCTGGGTCCAGAGCACCCATTGATGTGTCACTTCCAGTTTCTTTGCTCGAGGGTGAAGTTATCATCTTACAAGATTGTGCTCCAACGTGGGACGGTGTTAATTTAAGCTGTTTTCTTCAGTCTGAAAAGCAATTTGGTAAGTAAATTTTAACGACACTGAAATCGAACATTTAAATCAAGGGTGAATAAATATCGTATTTTTGTTGAATACTATTTAAATGTCATCGCGGTAAGCTTTTTAAACAGAATTTGACTCATTTTATTACAAACATTGGCAATCAGCCGTTCTACACAGGATATGAGAAATAAAATAACTTAAAACACACTGTCCATCTATGATTTAATTTTTTCAAATGACTGCTACATTTTTATTGTAATTAAATTTGAATAATTGATAAAACCTCCCGTTTAATCTTAATTGGAAAATTCATACTACCAAAATAGATGAAAGAGCTTTTCTAATTATTATTTTAGAATAACTGTGTGTAGAAATTCTCACTATCATTTGTAAAATACTAATATAACTTTACGCTTTGTCCTTGATAATTTAATTTTGTGATGGAAATTAGAATAATAATGAAAATATCAATTAAAATAAAGTATACTATTTAAAAAGTCATATCCATGAACAGTAATAAAAAACCAATCAAACAGTTCTATTATTATTAACTTCTTGTCTTTTTTAGGTTTAAATCGTCAATTTAAAATAATCATTTTTGAATTGCATTATATTTCATTACAGGAAATATATACACGACGAGTTTTTTAGTTGCTTTTAGATTACAATGCCATATTTTTCTAGTTAGAATGAAATACAGAAACAATGTTTCAACTAGTCGTGATATTCTCTATCCAACAGAGTATAGGACGATTGTTGTAAATGTATGTCTCTAAGCTTAAGCTTACAATATTAAGAATAATGAAAAAAAAACATGGTTCCGCTTATTTTAATATCAATGGCGTTGTTTATTAGGTCATGGATGTTACGCTAGGCGCTAAGTGACCATTGTTGACGTTGACAATGGATGTAAATATTATTGAAGAAGTCCTTCTTTACGACTATTATTATTTGGTCATAATTGATTAAGCATGACATCAGATTATCTCTCAAGCAAGGAATTGACAATATTCGTGATCTATAATACAGGATTAGCTTTGAGCTTATTTTGTACAAATAATTATTACAAAAATTATCTACATATGCATAATTTCAATCAACATTTTTCGTAATAAAACTATTTTAGCACACAAAGCACAACAAAAGTTGCAGCTTTTTTTCTGTATTATTTTACATATAAAACTGTTTGCTATGAAGACTTTAACAATAATTTCCGAGAAAGTAAGAAGGGTAAATGTAAAATTTACAAATTGATAACAATCACCGTGTTCTGCCCTTCGCCAATTTTCCCCAGTTGTTCCCGGCTGCTGTGAAATCCTTGTTGCCACTGAATTTTGGGTCAATTGATCAATTGCTATTTTTTAATCTGCTCTATAAAATGTGTCTCACCAGTCAACCGCTGTCCACAAGGATTAAATTGCTCGCCCATCGAATACATGTTGGATATAAGTATTTTAATTTTGCAGCGTTTTAACCTGGTCGGAATAAAGCCACCATTGTAAACCAATTAATAAATAATAATTTAGTATTTCAATGTGTATTTGTTACTATTTTCAACAATAAATTGATTGAGAAAAACCGAAAAAATTAGATGAATTAAGCAATAGATTTCATTCAAGAAATTATTTCCTAGACTTCGAAGGTTTATATTGATTTCTTTGATTGAGAACTTCCGTTTGAAATATTCTGATCGCTTACCAGATTCCTTGTTGATAGTCTACTATACTATACTAGACATATTCATAAATTAAGTATTCAATTGTATTGATAACAATATAAACTTACGTTATACAATTTTTTTTCATTGATCAGCCATACAAACATTCTAAAATCTTCTTTATTTTGTTATTTGTTTTAATAATCTATTCCTTGCTTTATTAAATTTTCTTGCAAAGCGTTTAAATTAAAACTTGTTGATTGAGAAAAAAATATGCTCATAATCGTAGCGTAGGTTGAAAACAATGCACCGTTACTTATCATCAGTCATCTGTTTAGAAGTGTAGTAGAATATGTTAATGTAACACGACAAGCACTTCGAATGTTTTCAGTTTGCTGTAAGAATGGTTGACATTATTAATCTTAAGTTTTTTTGATGTTGACATTTTAACCACGATCTCTCTTTTGGCGCTGGTAGATATGCAAAATTGACAAGAAGTTACACGTTTTGTTTTTGTACAAAACAGCACTGATTAATTGATGTGTTTCATTTCAGGTTCCACGATTAGTTCCGCGATTGAACTGTACGCCAAACCACTGTTGAAAGCGGAAATAATATCAAAAGCTGAACATCAGATACTCTTTTTTCACTTACACTGTGTAAGTAAAGCATCGTTTTCACTGTGTGAGAGGCTTGAGAAATATTTGGAAGCTGGAATACTCAAAGAGAATCCTTGTGTTATAGAAACTCCACTGACGGTTGTATCAGAAAACAGTGAAGAAAATTTAGATGAAAGCATTCTTGATGCTCTTGTATCAGAAGGTTTCCTGTGCCAAAACGATATAGATCTAGCCAATTTACCAAAATACGATTTACCATCAAGTACCAAAGTAGCAAATATTGATATATACTCTAAAGTTTTAAAAGATACTACAGATGATATCGATGAAGTGGATAGTGAAGTGTTGGCTCACAATGATACACCAAGTATACTTCTGTCAGATTATGATGTTCCAGTTAAAAACAATAGTTTGAATACACATCACTCTGATGATAACATGATTAAATTGAGTGGTAATGAAAAAAATGCCGATGAATCTTTTCTTGAAACGTTTCAAAGTTTCTTAAACAACAAAGAGTTTTCACAGTGTAGTGATAATTTATGGGAGAATGTTCGATGGAACTTTATAGAAAAACAGATGGACAATTCAAAAATTGTCAATGTTTGTCCTGAATATCTCCCCATGGATACAATGCGGCGAAGTTTTTCTGATATGAAAATATCAAACAACACTCAGGAAGATAATATTTACGAGAGCTTGGAAAATGTACCGTCCAAGTTAGCTGGCACACCTTACGAATCAATCGACGATATATATGAATGCATCAAAGGACAATCGAATCCTAATTTTACTGCCTGTGATGAAGATTTAATTGATACAAGTAAAAGAAAAAAGGAATGTGATTCTCCAATAGTTACACACACTTTAGATATAGCAGCATTGCCTAAAATGGATAGAAATAATTCGGGGAAAAGCTTAAAATCGGGTAGTTTTTTGTCGTACGAGACTTCGTTCACAAGTGACTCTAATAAATTATCGGACAAAGTAAGTGAAACTGCTCATTCACGTGATGCAGAATATTATTCAGATTTGTTTCCAAATCGAAGTAATTCGGAAAACTACGAGTGCATGGAAATTCCCGTGAAAGACAATGAGAATATGATTCTTTTGAATCAACTTGTAAACGGTGACCTAATGGATGTTTATTCAGATTTTCTGTCGGGATATGCAGCTGCTAAGAATCTTCTGAGAGAAAAACTGAAAAACGATGACCATTTTCCTGCGCAGGCTGATTTACGGAAAGGAGCGGCTAGGTTTACCATCGATGACTACTTAGAGCTACCGGTAAGAATTTGTAATTATTTTATTTTCAGTTTTTTCAGGTTTGGAATAAAAGAACATCAAGAACATAAGAAGAATACGATTTTTTTTAAATTTAAGATAACGGTTGAGCACTCAATACGAATTTTAAAATGCGCTTAATTCAACGATTGTTGACATTGACAAAATATGAAAATGAATCTACGTTTTGTTGTATTCTATTGAAATTTAAATAGTTAAATCTAACAAAAATGTGTTTCAAACATCGTATATGTTAGTTTGTCTCTATTATTCCTGGAAAAATAGTTGTGTGTACTGAATTTCTATAATTGCTTTCTTTGTGAACGTGATTTGAATATCAAAGAGGAATCCTAGAGCCTAATATCTAGTACCGGAGAATGTAAGATCACACGAGTAACCACTATCTTTTCAAACTGATAATTTCAAAGTAGATCGTTGCTAGAGCACAATGGGTTGTAAGTATAGCGTATTGTTGTCGCTAATTCAATGGTAATTGGTACATGGGTAATGGATACATGGGGAGTAACTCTGTGCGGTGAGTACATCCAACGAGTGGGCAAACTCCGCTTTGCTTGTCATGTGTATTCGCAATTTTTATTTATCTTCAAATTGCGGTGGTATTTAAATTTTGGTTAAACTGAACTTGTTGGAATAAATTTCACCAAACTCACATAATAATTAAAATTATGCTGCAATACGTTGTTAGTGTTTTTATTTAATTAAGGTTCTGACATAAATATACTATCAATACCATAAAGTGTTTTCGGCGAACACAAATATAATTCCAAGAAGATTAGACATAATTTTAATATAACTATTTTTCAGAGATTATCAAAGTAATATACTGACAGAACCAGCAGTGGGCTGCCAAAATGTTAACAAAGGGCTTGGTTAATCTGAGAGCTATTCGCGACGTTCCGGAGAAGGAGTAGATTTTTTTACCACTCTTAAAAGATATAATAAATTATTTTAAGAGAAAATTCCAAAGCAACAAAGTCTTTTGATTCATAATATGATAATATATATAAACTAGGGTTTCCAATCCCGGATCCTGTAATCTCGGGATCCCGTCCAATTTTGTGATTGTGATGTCCGTTCAATTGGTACGGCTACGATCCCGGAATTTCAGGATTGAGAATTTTTTAGCAAATTCGTAAATTCCTGGGTTTTTGGATTCGAAAATTCTTGAAAGAGCTAAATAAAAAAACAAGTCACGGTGAACATTTGGGCAAATCGGTAAATTCCTGGGTTTTTGAAATTGGAAATGAAATTGCTTAAAAAAATCCATGATTTCATAATCGCAGACCAAAAGTTTCGTCAATTTCAAATTCCAATTTATACACGATTTCATGTTGAGTGTTAAATCCCGGTATCACAAAAAGGCTCCGGGATTGGATACCCTAATATAAACCATCTACAGCAATTACTGTTATTCTGCAATGTATTTTTATAATTTAAAAAGAATAGCCCGCTAGCCTAGGCTTGTATTTTGAAAAAAGATTCGTCTCATCCACCATTTATTGAAAATATTTTTACAAGACTCATGTTTGCTATATAATCACAAAAGCCATGCTGTGAAAATTTATAATGCATTATATAATACGTTATCAATAATTAAGAAGCTTATATAATTTCCTATTTGAAAAAACACATTATGTAATAGATCAGTGTATTCTATCTTTATCGACTGCATTTTTTAATGTCATGTTTTCCAGCGTATCTCTTTATTGCAACGAATTAAAAATCAAAATGTTGCACATAGCTGCCTGCACCTAACAAAATACTTTCTAATTTATGATGAATTTGACAATAATGCCTGAGTTGCATATGCTAAGTGATTATGATTGGTAAAGTTTTTTTTCATCTTGTCCGTACCTATATAGAAATCGACAGTAAAAGTGAAAGACTTCTAATTTCGTTTGTCATTCTTTGTAATATAAATAATCTCTTTAGAAATGCAATGCATTGAATGCATTGAGGTGGATCATACTGGAAAGTCCAAAATGAAAATTATTTGTGTTATTACTTCGTTAATTTTGTTTTTATTTATTTATTTCAATTTTTATTGAATAAGACAATGATACATTGCATTTTTTAACGAAGCACCGGTCGCGTCTTGTTTATTATTAATTAACATACTGGATACAAAATTATGACATTTAATTGTTAAAATATAAAAGAAAAACTACAGTCAAGTGTGTTAAGCTTACTATAAAGTATTCTGTCATACATTTAATGCGGCCTTAGCCGTGCTGGACTATTTTAGAAATAAAAAAATAAAGTACAGAGGTTCGCGTGGTCTGCATGGCTACAATGTATAAACCAAAGCAGCGATGATGTTCTACACACGCTGTTAGCTTAAGATAATATTGTGTTCGATTGCGTGAGCATTTTACTACTATTCTGATACTAACCATTACCATGTAAATTGGTAGTCATTAATTAATTCGATACAAAATTCCTTAATGTTTTGATAGGTAACGGTATTGCGTTAATTATTTCAAATTTAAATTAAATTAATACCACAAGCCGGTGCATTTTGAATAATCTTCAAAGGTGGGCCGACAGCGAAGTAGGCAGCCGAGCCAGTAGTGAGTGGAAGATACTCCCAGTATCGAGCGGTCAATCAAACAACTTTCGCGCGGGAAAAGTTGTCCCGTTCCGTTTTCGCGCCTTTTTCGATGCGAGTGCACGTGTTCTGATAGCTTTAATTTTTTGTGGCCCATCGGATCGAAGGTGTTGTCATTCTGGCCACGTGCGGTCTTCATCTCACACCGAGTACCGAGTACTCATTGCGTCGCATTGTTCGACACAATGTTCTTGCATAAATGATGTGTCGTGGGTGCCTAATTATTGACTACGCATCATAATGGCATCGCTTGTAAGAACCTACATTGATCGAAGTGTAACCGAGCATTTCATAAAAATCATTCACCCGCTTTCATTTCAGTACCTATTATATTTTCAAATTTCTTAACATCTGTTTATGTTTATCAAAATATAAAATATAATATATTTTTACAGTTTTACTAAAACCAGTTTAGCTCATCGAAATTGCGATTCATTTAATATAAATTAATTTGCACTGACGGTGAACACCAACATTTTTGTTTTAAAATATACTTTCAGTTTTTAAAATGTTACATTTGACATTAAATATTTTTCTTAAAGAATTAAAATTAGAAGTGTCATAAGTATAACCTATTTTAAATTTTACGAGACGTTTAATGCTTGATTATTGGTATATACTAAAGAAATATACTTCTGAATGGAAAAAAATATTTATTTTCAGGAAAAATCCGATGTCATTTTTGTTTTGCTACGAGACTAAGAATGTAACTTAGATTGGCTATCAATATCCAATTTAAATCAAATGTTTTTTTGTTCCCGATATATGCATACATATCAGCCACTTTTGAATTGCCAGTACCTTCAACCTCCAACAATCTCATCATCCGCAAAAGCTCTCGGATTACCTTTAATTGTATATATTTTAAAAAATATTCCGCGTGACAGTACCAATACGCCAAATATTTTGAAATTGAAAGAAAAATCATACGAGATAAAATCGATGAGAATTTACATCAGAAACACTAATGTCTTAGATCTTAAATCTAAATTTGATATTGACCTTTACGGGATTTTAACCCAAACCCACCTGATTCGTAGAGAAAAGCTCTTGGCAAACTAGAGGGCGGCTTAATATCTGTTACATGATGGTGAGCGAGTGATTATTCTTATGCGAAAATTGTGGGTAATTTCCACGGAAAAATTTGATGCCTAATACAAAAAAAAGATACGTTCTGACCGTTTTCTATAATGATACCAATATCCTTTTAAAATATATCGAAGATAACACATCATGGTAAGATAGTGATGATCTACTTTGAAAACTTGTTCGTATTATGTATTTAAATTTAAGAATAAATAACTATTAACCATTTAGTAATAACTCATTTATTTATTTGTACGTGGTTGCTATTTGCATCGCCTTTAATCTGTGATAATACAGATAATTTGATGAGATCGTGAATTTATTATATTACTTCAAAATGTGAGTTCGTTTACTAATGGATCTCTGTTGAAATCTCTATAAAGCATAGTTTATACTCGTTCATCGCTACCACATTTCAAACCATCACGTTTCTATCATTTATGACTGACGATAAAGTGGCAGAGTTTCGTCACACTGGCTCGATACATTGCCAGTATAAGACTTCAACCGAGTCGGGTCTATATCATTACTAGTCATACTTCGGACGGTTTCATTTAAATATAAAATATTTTAATAACAAAAAATAGTTTTGAGTTATGAATGTTATGTTTAGTTTTCTTTAACTCAAAATTTGTTTTAGAGTTGTGGGATAAATTGAACAATTTTACAAATGATAGGAAAAGATCGGCTTTTTATACACCAAGGGACAAAGAAAATATATTACTGACAGTCTTTTCATCAGTTTTATATTCAAATTTCAGTTTAGTAAAAAGATTGCTAATTGTCTCATAATTTTAACTAAGCCAAAAAAAAACATTAAACACTCATATTTCTTTAAATCTATGTCCGCTCACAATATAGAGCATATGGCTTCCTAATGGAGGTATCTCAACAGAATTGTTTATACGAGAACTGTTAGTAAGTCAGTCGTTCAACCTCTCTTTTTTTTAAATAGGTTAGTAGGGATAGAAGGATAAGGCTAGGACAGAACTGTGGTTAAGTTATCGATCTCCCACCTTTTCAATTCCTATTAAAGAATTGAAAGGTTGGGAGGGAATTTTTATATATCACTAACATGCATGCCTTTGAACAGAAATCGATCAAAAAAATGTTGTTCGCACTGGGAATCGTACCCGTGAGATCCGGCACGGTAGCCCTTAACGCTAACCGCTGCGCCATAGGACCCAATATCACTCATATACGAATTGTTTATTTTGTTTAATTTAAGGTTTCGACTGAAATTGCTCTCTGAAATTTGATATTGAAGTCATCATTTCCTTCGTTATATGAACATAATTTGACTAAAGGTAAATAATAAAAACTCGTATTTGTTTATTTAATATTCAATTGCATAACGTTAATATTGCGAATGTGACATGTGTTCATATTTTTTTATTTACTTTTAATTTGTTACATTTTTGCTTTTTTGTGTATGACATAATATTTGACAATGCTGAGAACTATTTACAAATGATAAAAAATTCATAATGCGTTAGCAAATTATTGCTAAGAAGGGAAAAATGTATGCCTTGGGCTACTACGGCAGATAAGCGAACACGCACATTTTGAAGTTCTTCGATATGAAAAAAAATGCCAGTAGTATACAGGAGTATTCAAAATTGCGTTTTAAAAAAACATAAAGATTTTAAAGTAGATAAAAATAGGAACAACATATTGGCTCATAAGATAAGCTATACGATATAATGTATGAGGAGAATTTCCTTAAAATATATGTATATGCTATGCAGTGACGTTCCTAGGATATGTGCCGCTCCTAAGCAGACCTCTAAAATAGCGCCCATTTTCTTTCGTTCCCTCCCTTTATTCTAGGATTAAATATATGTACACATATAGAATTTCGAATCCTCTGCTCACTTACGTACATACTCAAACAAATCTTTTGTCACTTATTCCGTTTTGCTTTTAGGTGATTCATAATATGTAACTTATTGATAAAGAACATCACAAATAAATATGATCCAAAATCCCACATTATTATTCAACCATCATGAAAAAATAACTATTACCTCACTACAAACCATAAAAGATAATGTAAATTTTAAATTAACTTAAATTATGTAAGTATCGAATCTTGATTTAGTAATTTGTTTATCAAAGACATTGATTGAGGCATCATTTTTATTCTAAATCAAATTCGTGTCAAAAATATTTAGTCATTTAAAAAATCTGTGATCATTTGCCGTTCCCTAGGACTTGCCGCCTCTAGGCAACTGCCTACTCGCCTATGCCCTCGTGACGTCCCTGATACTATGTTCTATACAGTTTTTAGTCCAGCCCTTCTCAAGTCAATCAATATTGAGGGTCAGATTACAGTGTCTAATGTATTATAGGAATGCTACACATTAAACTTGCCAATTTAAGCCACGCTGAACTTATGTTGATACTAAAACAATGTAATAAATGAATATGCATCGCAAGGTATGCGTTGAAAGTTGTAACCATGGCTATAACGAGTGACCCAACGCTGTATCTTGCATAATTGAAATATAAGTTTTTTTCTATTTCCTAAATTGTAAGGTTATACATGTATTCCATTCAGAGAGTGGATTTAAAATAGTCTGATGCAAATTATTATATATTATTGTTAAAGGCGTCGGCATCCCTGCTTCTGACAAATTGTGATGTTTCTCAGATGTGCTGGGTTCGAGGAATGCGCACATATATTATTATCTTCGTTCGCGATGGGCGCCCAATGAATAATACATATATTATTAAAATGAGGCTGAGGCGACTAAGAAGTGATTTTATTTAAGTTTGCGAGTAATATGTGAACACATTATTGCTTTTTATAATGTATTTTCGCAGCGAGGAATGATTTGTAATTCGCCATCGACGTTTGTATTTTATATGCCATTGTATTTTGACACTTCAACTTAAATGTTATATCTTCATTCATATTCAATCGGTTACGTACGTAGTGTTTGGAAAGTGGCATCCTTTTTTCATGTAAACACAAATACCAATTTTAGGCAGAGTCAGTAATGGTTGGGGCGAGCGAAAGAAAACCCTAACATTTTTAACATCATGTGACATGACAAGCCATTCCTGACATTTTTACTTTAGTTTTGGCGAGGGATTTTGTAATCCTCACAAAATTTTTATAGAATCTTTAATTATTTACAAATCAGCCATGACATTTATATACGCTAAAAAGGTAATCAAGACTTAGTCTCTACCCATCCTAGGACTAAATTAACTGAAAAACGATGTGCCCTCTTCGAGGACATGTCATTTAAGTAGCATGGTTTATGTAGAACATAAAAGGTTAACATAGTTTCATCTAATTTAATTTTATAATGAATTTAAATTCTTAACATTTGATGAGAAACACTACGCTGAAATTTTTATATTCCATTATCCCGTAAAATAATAAAAAAAAAATCGAAAAAGTATTTATAAAAAACAAAACTTTACCACAATTATTTATCATGTTGATCAGTGCTTCCCAACCTGGGGTCCGCGAAAATAGTCATTCTTTCAACTTTCTTTGTGATAAAGTATGAAAAATATTTTTGGGGGTCCGTAGATTATTGTTTTCAGATTAAGGGTCCGTGGCATGAAAAAGGTTGGGAAGCACTGGTGTAGATTACATGTTTCCTCAGAAAATAGTTAATTTTCATTTACAGATGCAAGACATTCAACATTTAAAATTAATACCTTTACAATACAAGTCATATGAGATCATCACGAGAAGTAATGACATCACAAACACCCATGTCAAAGATCTTATATTTTTATTTTAAAAATCAAAATTAGTTAATGATCTTTCCACCGAAGACTAATTTACTCTACTTTACTTTTTTCATATCATGTGAAATTAAGTAAATAATTTCATATGATATGAGTTTTAAATAATGTTTAACAAAGCAGTTTCATTTACAAAAGATTTATGTATTATTCGAAAGTAGATAGATTTGAAACGAAACGTGACGTCTTTTTGTTAAATTAGTTTCTTTTAAACGGTCAACAGCTTTGTTTTTGTAATGGAAATCTATCTAGATTACATAGCCTGCGATAATTTCGTATAATCGCTATTATTTGGACGTCATTGTCTGCTCTTTATAAGTACCTACACATTTAATATACCAGTTGACGATGCTTAACCTGCGTGACATGGTTATTAAGAAGTTCATTTAGTATTGCATCCGGCTGTTTGCAAAACATGTCACTTGTAGTGAGAACCATAACCATACATGCAAAATATACGTGATACATGTAAAATTGGCACAGTTTTTTTCAAATAATAAATTATGATCCTGCTCATTCTTTAAATTGCATTGAGCTCAATAAGTTCATTTATAATTTGTTTCGCTCCATACTTATCGGGGGTTTTCTTTAACCCTCCAAGGACGAACGTGACCACATGGTCATAGTAAACACCGTTGTCTATTTATCCCACTATTCATCCTTTTTCTACTTTAATATCGTTGCTTTCACTCATATTTAGTTAAGAAGGGTACAGACTTCAGTTAATCATCAGCCGCGGGGACAGAAATGGCCACCAAAAGCACATGGACTTTTTAAAACTGTTAGTTATTTTTTTTTTCAAAACATCAAAATTTTTACAGTTCTTTTGCTAATATATTTGTATTGAAATTATGTTGATCTATAGAGGTCAAATTGTAAATATTTTTAAAAATGTCACGTTTAGTTATATTTCAACCCCAAATGTTTGCGTGCCTATACGGTCACGCTCGTCCTTATTACTGTCCGTACACAATATTACACGGTAATAAAATGATGAGCATGGCCATATAGTCATGCGGGGTTTCTATACAACGACGATGTGTTTTTTTTTGTTTAATTTTGTTAAAGGAATAAAAGTTATCCGTGACTTCAATATGGCTTAAAAATATTTTTTTTATTGAAAAAAATCTCTCGTCTCGGGGGGTTAACTGAAAATATTTTTCAATTCTCTGACGAAAGTTGAATCTGATACATACTTCCAAACATTATAATACTTCGCACAAAAATACAAATGCACACACTATTGGCAGAATGATGTGTACAAAAGATTAATCAATGCATTAAAAATAATAAAAAAAAACTTAATCTAATTCCACATTATTTACTCGGTGTTAAAATAAGAAATAATGTAGAATTAATAATAAGTAAACATATAAAAAGTGATTAATTTTGTCGGTTTCTATGGCGCAGAGGTTAGCGTTGTTGGCTTCCATGTCGGATCTCACGGGATCGAGTCCCAGTACGAGCAGAATTTTTTCAATCGACTTATCGATTTATTTTCGAAGGCATGGGTGCTTGTGATGTCTGAAAATTCCCTCTCACCCTTTCCGATCCTTAATAACTAGACGTAGCGATAGCGATTAGTTATACACTAGTCCTGTACTACCATCATTATTTCCCTACTACTCACTTTGAAAAAAAGTGAGGTTGAGCGACTGAATAACAAACAGTTCTCGTATAAAAACTTCTGTTGAGATACCTCCATTAGGAGGCCATATGCTCCACATTGGGAACGGAAAATGGATAAAAATGGTTACATATGTAAAATTTTCATTGTGCGAGTGTCATGTGTGCATTTTATTTATGCGCGCGTGTGTACATCTATGTCTTCATAAAGTTTTCATTTTATTCTAGTTAAGAATGACTTTTACTGTTATAATTAATAATATCTTAATTTAAACGAAAAATATTCGAATGGAATTAAAATTGCTAAATATATATTGTTTAACATTAACAAAATCAAGTAGTACCATATACCATATACATCTTTTATGCGATACGGAATGCTGACACAATATATAATATTTACATAGGGATGTCTCAACAACTGTTCTATCCTAAATACTTGTTCTTATTATGAACCATTAAAAGAAAATTAAGTTCCGAATCAAAAATGAATAGTCGTATTTAACGGCGATATAAATTTGGCAGGTAATATTTAAGGCTTGTAAATGTCGGAATAAAATAACCAACTAAATGATATGGACATCTAACGCCTCGTTTGAAAAGCCCACTCCATTTATTTCATTCGTTATAAATAAGTTTATCAAAATAGTGAAATGGAAGAAATCTCTTCGTAAAATTAATGACATGACTTTATTTAATGTTACATGAATGTAGCCGAAATAATTACATAAGATTTGCGTTGGTGCTATAAGCTTACGCGTATTAAGTGTAAAAACATTAATTTATATTAGAAAAATAAAGTCTTATTTATCATGTATAATTATTTCTGACGGTCAAATTCACGCCCACGATAGGCAAACCATCTAATTAAAAATATAGATATTTAAAAATATTTTGTTTCGAACATTGCAAAATATTTAATTTTCGGTAGGTGTATACTAATTAATCATTTCGAAATACACAATCGTATCGAAGTTATAATCTTATACATCTATGAAAATATTTATATAAATCGATGGTTTCAAAGACGTACACGTTATTTGTATATTTATTTTACAGATTTGGTGTAGCTTACGAAATAGTTTTACCACAAAAAAATACTTTTGTACTTATTCCACATTTAAATAAAATACCAGGAGCATTTCCAATATCTATCGATACAGGGTTACTTATACAAAATTGAATAAACTTATAACAAGTTGTAACAAACAGTTCGTAAAAGAAATAATGATAAAATTTGATAATGAATGTCACTAAATTATATATAATAAGAATGTTTTAGACTTCTTACTTACTAATTTGCAATCAAATATGAAATCAGATTAAAAATGAATAGTGTAAGAATAGTACCTAAAATGAGTTCAAAAACTATTATTTAATAATCATTATCACACGTATCAAATGGGAAATTATTGCAATATATTTTATAATATCAAAAATAATTAGTGTAAAAGTAAAATAATTGTTTACAACTGTTTTTATTTAATACCTTTCTACTAGGAATTGACAGTGAACACCTAAAAAGTGTTCTTGTGTTATTTTTATTTTAAAAAATCCGCCGTATACAATGTGTTGTTCGCTTTGTGATATTCATTGTGCCATTATTTGAAGGCTATTTTTTGTTATTCATCTCTAATCAATGTCAAATTACATTGTCTACCCTAGATAATCAGCTTTTTCATACAAATTAAATTGAATGAGATTTTAAAAAGTTTTTTTTTAATTAGGCGTACTCAATTCGTAAGCTTCTGATTATCACCACTGACCGCAAAGTTTGGGCTGTAATTTATTCAATATTAAATGGACTCGAAACATTTTCATTCTCATATAATACTAAACTTATGAAACGCTGTCTTATGACGAAACAAGTAATTAGTAAGGTGATTTTGAAAAAATATGGAAGTTTAATATTTTAATAATTTCTGTTATAAATACTTTTTTTAAAAGTGTCACAACGTTGTATTTTATTGAAAACTATTAGTCAACTTTACTTGCCTAGACGTGATGACTGTTTATATGTATGTTATATAAAAAAAAAAAACAAACAATTTTAAAGGGTTCTCTTTCTACGTGGTATCAGCATGTCAATCTATACGTTTTGTATTGACAAAATGCCCATTTTTACTTTTCGATCGTCATGAATCTTGATGTGGCTATTTAGGAATAATGTTTATGTTAGTCCCTTGATTGTACGGACTGCATTTCAGATTCCTTATGTAGCATCTCGATTGCATAATACTAATGTAAATGATCTTAACGAATAGAATCTCGAACGGTTATTCGACAACGATCAAATTTATGGGCAAGAATAGAAAAACCGGCTCGTCGTGAATGCAATCAAATATATAGAAGCAACGGTAAAATACCTTCGTTAACGAATAGTATTTAAGAAATTACTCTAAATACTCGTTGCCATAGCTTCATCTAAGCTGCTAAGTTGGATGCAGTTTATATTTAAAATAAAATAGTAAATATCGCTTCACGAATTTAATATGAGATTTATTAGTTATTCTTAGTTCGTTAATTATTTTTTGTTTATGAAAGTGGTTTTAAAATTACAACCACATAATAAATAATTATACAAAATAACGGTATTATTGAATTATCAAATACGAAATATTGTTACGCCATTTTAATGGGGTGGTACTGGATTCAGGGGCCTAACTACAAAAATGTGTGCTTCAAGTTATTCTCAGTTTTGGCAATGCTATTATCATATTTACTAGTGAAACAAATTTTGTATATACAAATGTTTTCAAGATACGAATATGTATACCTTAAAATGAAATAATAATATTAGAAGCACAAAAGTAAATTACCTATTATACTTTAATTGATTTAAAACTTTTTTTTTAATGCAGATTAACTCCTGTTATAAGTACCCAAATTATTCTATATTGTATCTTTGTTTATTTGCAGATAAAAAAGAAAGAATTATCCGAAACCGGTACTAGTTGATCTTATCGATGTTGTAGAAATTACTGACACTTTGAACCGTACATTATGTCCACTATTATCACATGCAGCTATGTTATTTTATCTCTAGTGTTCTAAAAAACAATAATTGTAAATTCATCTCCATTCGAATCGAAATTCTTTCCTAATGACGCTTGTTATCCAAAGCAGGATATTGCGTAGAAAAAAGGGATTGTTTAATGTCCTAGTTATTGTTATAATAAGCCTACCTGGAGTTATAAGGATTTTAAATTGCTTCGAGTATTTCACGCACGGCCAGAGCTGTATTTTATTTACCTACCCTATTGACACGTGGCTTCCAAAACTAGTCACGTGCCGCGGTGGATTTTTTTCGAATGATATTTTTTGTTTTGTTTGAACACTGCAAGGTCCATTGCTCTTGTTGCTAAGGCATCTACGTATTGTTTACTATACCAACAAAGAAGAGCAAAGATGACCAACAGACAATCCAAATACGTAACAAAAAAAAAGTAATTTCATTTTCGTTGATATAATTATGGATGATTGATTGATAACATGTTTAAAGTAATAAAACTATAATCCAGAAATCAAGTTAATATTAAAACATTTTTATAAAGAAATCACTATAGTTAGTATCTTAGTTATATTTATTATCTATTTTAAAAGTTCAAACAAGGATTTCACCGACATACTTTTGGAGAATAAATTGTTGATAATAAATTTATGTCGGGTCAGGTATGGCGCAGCAGTTAGCGTTGTTGGCGTCTGTGCCGTATCTCACGGGTTCGACTCCCAGTACGAGCTGCATTTTTTCAATCGACTTATCGATTACTGTTCGAAGCCTTAAGTGTTTGTGATGTCTACAATTTCCTCCCACCCTCCCTATCCTTCAATAACTGGGCGTAGCGAGAGCGATTGATTCACTACTAGTCCTGCCCTAGCCTTATCCTTCTATCCCTACTACTCTCTTTGGAAAAAAGAGATTGAGCGACTTAATAACAAACAGTTCTCGTAGAAAAAACTTAAGTTGAGATACTTCCATTAGGAGGCCATATGCTCCACATTGGGAGCGGACATGAATTTAAAAAAATGTATATTATTTAAACGATACGTTTTAGGACAACACATTCTTTTAGAACAAATTTGTATATGCATGATTTTTATTTCCTTATATTCCAATGATATCTGAGATGATAAGTTTGCTTGGCCCATTAACGACCTAGGTTTCGCTTTTTGGCATCTTCAGGCACTCAACTGCACGGATGAACTCGAACTGACAGTATATATAATACGTCATGAGTATTTTTTATACAATTTGTTTCTTAAACAACTCTTAAAACTTGGAACAAAACTAAAATTTATTCATACTCATTTTCGCTGTTGTCTTCTAAAATTGTAACCAATTTCTTCATAACGGGTTTGAAATCGCTTTCATCATCATTAGAAGAACTGGTTAGTTAAATTCCAAAATTAACGGAAATATTTGTGTTAACTTGAGTAGTTGTTTTTATTTTTAAAAATTGTTATAATTGAATTTTTTTTTTTTTTTGTTAAAACTTTTTATGTATATTTTTTCATACTGTGCTCAAAGATTTCGCATTTTTTTTGGAATTTGAAATCACGTTACACATTTGGATACATTTAAAAAAAATGTTTCCAAATAACTTTTTCTTGACTGCGTTAAAGAAGCCTATTCACTTTATTAATGTAGCATTTTATTACTTTGTCAAAAAATTCCCAAATTTTAATTATGTTTGTAATTACTTTCAAACGCCATTCTAAATTTATTAACCTGAGATGACCTTTTAATTATATGTTAGATGTGTTAAACATTTTAATTTTGTGTTATTTTAGAATCACTTTTAATGTAATAGCTAATTTATTTTCAATTCCAATTGTTGTTTATAACTGTTCATTTTTGTATAAATAGCATTGTTAAATTATATTTCTTATTAGTTGACGATGCTCGTAATGAACGAAACCAGTCCTGAAATATTAAATAAAGTGGAATGAAGTACAAAGGAATATTGTGTTTTTACTAATATAATGCCTTTCCACCAAGTATTGACAGTGAACACACTAAAAGTGATGACTTTACTTAACGCGTAAATCGGAGGATGAGTATACGTACACCTATTCTAGGATTAAACTTATAAAGATACATAATTTTAAGACTGTTAAGCAGAAGTCATGCCGCTCGCCTACAATCGCCAACCAAATACTAAAATTTGTACTTAAAAAAGATATAAAAAACTTCATTTGACTCCGTCAAGAAATATTTACTTGTGTGATATTTCTACAGAGAAGTCTACCTACAAATTAAATCCACATGAAGTTTTATAATAAATGTATTTTATTTGTGCTTCCGATAAAGTTGATAGTTATTTTATGTCAAATTTAACTGTGGTTTGTATAATAAAGATATGTATATAAAAAAATCTTTTGTATCGTAACTAACGTCAATATAATGTAGAGGGCGGGCGTATGGACGGGAAATGTGGCAAGAATATATTATTATATTTTAAGATAGGTGCTACAGCAATGAAGCAACGCATTTTTGTAATAATAACATATAAGTCCAAACGTTTTTAACGTTTCAATCCAGATCTCATAATGCATTACCCCTGTCAGATCAGACTATTATGATAAATTATTTGAGTAGTCTCGTACACAATATAAAGAAGTATCGACCACTGTAAGAATTCTTATCGCACTTAGATTACGAGATTAATATAAATTTATTTCTTTCACTGACGTTATATGTAATATATAATACTGGCTGCCATGGGTTTCTTTAACACCCTACGGTGCTAAAAATCTCCCAAAATGTTTCTGGCCGTTTAAGAACCAAGTGGAAAACAGTTTTGTTTTAAATAAACGTCCTGGGTTTTTACCTTTCCATCAAAGGACAGTAAAGGTGGAAAAATACTACCGACACCTGACGCCACGTAAGCGTGTTGGATGAGATCATAGCTACATATTTGCCATTGTATTACAGTAAAACCCCCATTTACACTATAGTCGGGACCGTGTAATTGGGGGTGTGAATCTCATACAAAATTAGAAATTTGGGTTTTTTTCCGCGGAAACGCAAAACTAAGATTTCCCTTGGTTTTGCAAAAAAAAAAATACTGACGAAATATTTAGTTTTTGTTATAGTAAATATCCCGCACACAGACAGACGCCCAGCTATGCGTGTATAACCTGGTACGTGTTGAATACACAGACGCTATGTAACATTTGACTGTATGCGCGGCACAGACGACCGTCTATTAGTAACGACAATGGAATGTGACCGTGCAAAACATGTTTTTTCACTTGTTTTTTTAAGGGCCAACAGCATATCGAAAGTATTTTTTTATCACCGTAGAGAAAGTGTTAAAGTCACATTACAGTATTTTTGTATACTTCATATCAATAACATGCGAATTTTGTATTGTTACTCGATATTTACTTGAAGAGAAAGATCTTAAATTTGACCTTATCGGAATTCTAACCTATTGTAGACCCACCCGATCGTTAGGATGCAGCTCTTATAATTATACCACATAAACCTGTACATTATTTGAAATGGGTCACTTTTTAAATTTGAATATAATATCAAATAAAAATAATCATAATTTCTATTGACTATCAGACTACCACTTGCAACCCTAGAAATCAGGCTATTTTTGGTAAATTTCAATACTTAAATTATTTTCGATTAAAATTGGTTCAACAATATCAGCCTTCAACCATCGAAATGACGCAGTCGGAGACGCGATTTTTTTCACGATTCCACAACCCTATTTATGACTGCAATATACTTATAAAAAGGACGTAAGCTGACGAGTAATAGCATTTTAACATATAAAATGTATATTTATCGAGAACAAAAAAAAGATTTACGCCCACTTTATACTGCCGCTTTCAAAACTTTACAACAAGGCGACTCCGTAATAAGATTTTAAATTAGGATAAAATTGAATTCCTGTTCAACGCCGACCCATCTTTTTAATGCGGTCGTTGCTGCGGTATCCCAAAGCATGAAAACAGTGACACTACATTATTAACTTTACGACACATATAAATAAAGATCAATTTTATTTACACTATTCTCATGTGATGCAATAGATTTAATGTTATTTTAAATGATTTTTTTGACTATATTAAACAGGTTGCTATGAATCACATGAAGTAGTTTTTTGACACCACACCATGTTTGATTTCATAATCGTATTCTTCGCCAATAATAAAACTATTATATTTTGTATTAAAGATAAACTGTAACCACTTTTTTTAAAAAAATAATTGCTTTTAATTCAATATATGAAATGAAGGCGGATTAATTGCTGTTTTTCCATGATATCACCATAGTAAAAGCTGTGTGAATCAACATGAACCAAGTTTATTATAGTTCAATCACACTCATACAATTTCAGTAATAGGTTGGTGTATAAAATTATAAACTATTGCTGTTAATGATAACTTGTGATTGCGATATAAAAAAATCTATTAAAAGGTAAATCAATGATCTTAATATATTTTTTTATTTTGATTTACGATGTAAAAAAAGATCTTTGATCACAAAAAACCAACACAACATTAAGGGATTTTTATTTATAATCGAAAATGTTTTAATTATTTTTACATTTATCTTTCAATAAAATGTTTTATCAGTTTAATTATATAATCACCCGATGCAGTATTTAGGGTTCGAGTCTTTAAAATATTTTTATTTTTCATCGATGAATACAAATAGCATTTAAGGAAAAGAAAATTTATCACGTTTTCACCTTTTCCTATCCTAAAACAAAACACAACAATGTACCGTGGTGAGATCGATTAAATCTTCTTTAATTCACAATACAGTTGAATCCCCAATTGCACTACCCCGAATTACGCGCTGGCTTGAAATATTCGCCCCAAATCCCCCAATTGCACGGTCGCATTCCATTGTCGTTACTAAGAGACGGTCGTCTGTGCCGCGAATACAGTCAAGTGTTGGCTAGCGTATGTATATTCAACACTTACCAGGCTATACACGCATAGCTGGGCGTCTGTCTGTGTGCGGGATATTTACTACTACAAAAACTAAATATTTCGTCCATATTTTTAAAACTAAGAGAAATCTTAGTTTTGCGATTTCCCCGGAAAAAAACCAAATCCCTAATTTTGTATGAGATTCACACCCCCAATTACACTACCTCCAATTGCACGGTCCCGACTATAGTGTAAATGGGGGTTTTACTGTACTTCATTCGTTCTAAAACGTTACTAAAACGTTACTAAATCGTTACTAAAACGGAAAATTTACCGAATGTTTTATGATCAGCTCTCGTCAAATAACTTTTATTTTAACTCTCTATTAGTGTTAATATACTACATCTGGAAAAAGATTGATATATCGTCGAAATTTTCCTAGATCTCGTATATCAAAAAATACAAGTTTTCAGGAGACACATACATCTATTTTATTTGACCGTGATCGCTATCGCTATAAAACATCATCGAAATGGTTATATCCTTAATATTTTCGAGGAGGTTAATAAGGAAGGAAGCAAATACGTTTTCATCAATACTATCCTACCCTTTACATGTGGATATTATTTTTTGGCAACGTTTTTGTAATAGGTTAAATAAAGCATGAAATATTATTTTTTTGGGATACGAAAAGAAATATGCGTGTGTTAAAATTCCAAATTCATTACGTTAAAAAAATCAAAACTGCCAAAACTTAAAATACGTGCTTTTAAAAAATTAAGGACTATATACACATTCATTGCTACCGCCTGTGTGGTCGAGTGGTCAACGTCGTTGGCTACCGCTACGGAGGTCACGGGTTCGAATCCCAGTACGAGCAGTTTTACAAGTTGATTTTTCAATCGATTTATGAATTTCTGTTTAAAGGCATGAATGTATGTGATGTCTTGAATTCCCCCTCCCACCCATCCTATCCTATGATCGTATCTATGGCGTATCGAGAGCGATAAGCTAACCACTAGTCCTGTCCTAGCCCTTTCCTTCTATTCCTACTCTCTATGGAAAAAGAGAGGTTGAGCAACTGAGTAACAAGCAGTTCTCGTAGAAACACTACTGTTGAGATAAACTCCATTAGGAGTCCTATGCTCCACATTGGGAGCGGACATGGTAAAAAATATATATATATATACGCATATCTTTAAATAGAATTATTTCACTGAAACGGTAAAGGCGTGTACATTTCCGAAAATCCCTGGACAGTTTTTTTCTTCACGGATTATTATTGTGGCTACGGAACCCGCAACCTTATCACGGTCAAAATAGGATCACTGTTTTTTTCTAGACTATTGTGTTAATGTATACTATGTAGCTACTACTTGACGAAAAAATAAATAAAAAAATGATTATGGTACCACTACCATGTCTTTTTGTACGAGCGGTCGTAGGAAGATATTTTTTCTTTTTAGTTCAAAACCAACCAAGTGATAACAAGAGACATTGAGAGATGGGGTTAGGCCAGTGATCGCTCTTAATATTGCTAGCGTACATAGTAATAACTTATTTGACAACATTTATTTTTTCGATCACAATACATTCACATATCTAGATTTTATTTGATGTTTGAAACATGCAGTGTTGAATTATTAATAAATTCAATAATCATTTCTCCAGGTCACATATTTTAATGTAAAGTTAGAATTATGTATGTATTTTTGCTTCTTGTCCAAATCGAGCGTCCAACTCACTAATCAAAAAAAAAATGGTACAGTATTAACGTATGCAGATGTGGATTAAATTTTGCACTCCATCGGGTCCCGTTATCAAATTATTAAAAAATAACATCAAATAATCTTAATGCCGACAAACTTCTTATGAAATAAACAAAATGTTGGTGTTTTATTACACGAATATTTGTTATCCTACTACCAAACCCGACCTTAGTATGTAATATGTAAAAAACTGTTGATAAAATGTATAAATCTCTCTTATTGAATAGAATATCTTTTGACAGAATTAAGTGATCATTTTTTACTAAATGATTACTGCAAATTGCAATTAGATATTGCAGTGATTATATTTTTAGTAGATTTTTGATCTACACTTCTCTTGCCTATACACTGATTATTAGGAAAATTATACATCAATTTTATGTGACGTGACACATAGTTTATTTTCTAAGGGCTTGCAAAGGAAAAGTGCATTTGAAAAATAGCGCCAATATTGAGCAATTGTTTATGTTGCAGACTCTGGTAATATACACATGCATGCTGTTTTAAATATCAGCTGCTACACACCAAAATAACTAAATACCAACATATTCATGGAAACAGTAGTGTAGCAAGATGGCATATTTGAATCATAGTTCCAGAATCGGTTATCAACCTATTCGTCGGAAAGAATTTCCTTTCCCCATTGCGTAATATTTTAGTATTAATATGGTCTATTGTGTCGAGAATCTCATATAAAAGGCTGTATATCTCTGCCCGTTCCAGAGGACCAAAGTACCCATGCATAGAAATCGTCTAGTTATCTAGTAGAACATGGACTGGATCTGTGAACAGTGAATGTCCTTACTTTATACTCGTATTATGTTTATATCAATGGTTACGGTAAAAATATTTAAATTTAAAATAAATATTTATGAGGCTAGATAATATTCGTGTAATGCTTTCCTTGTGACTCAGTTTTGAACTACCGATTTTACTATGATACAAAACGTAATAAAGTCGTGTCATCTTTAATTTAATAATAATGTATGGCTGTAAAAGTATATATCTTGGAGGTTTAGCTATAGTCTGCTTACACGAGTAGCACAGCTCTACTTGGATTGGTAAATTATATCCATATTCGTCCTTGATTTCTAATTTACTATTAAATAGACTTGCGAATTCATTTAAAAGATTCAGTTTATATAACTAAACAAGTTCTTCGTTTAATCTTCATATATTCATGTCAGCTATTAGTCAAAAATCTTGATAGAATTCATTGTAGAGCAGAGTTGCCCAATTTCCAAAATCACAAATCGAAACATTCACTATTTTGAAGATTTTTCTACATGTTCATATTTTCTTAAGTCGGGATTTTCAGAGGGACTTCTAATGCGGGTTTGTTCATTGAACTTGGGACAGTTTCGCTTAAATAGGGACGTCTGGCAACCCTGTTCTAGAGTCGCATAGGAAAATCGCTGCTGTATATTATAGGTTTCCAATTCATTTTTGAATTAAACTATTGCCCGAAACTTGAATTATATTCTGAATGGGTAATGGGGCAAACAAGATTGGGTATTTATGAAAATCTCAAAGTCATATATATCTTGAGATATAACTTCATAAAACGAAAAACATGCCAATCTACAAATATTTTCATTTTGGGATTTCGAACCATCGATCACACAATCAAGTATGTATTACAAAAACTCAAAAGTTATTGAGCGCTCTAGTAAGAATGCGTCCTCAGAAACGTAGCTAAGGTTGAGGATCTGGGGGGTCAAAACTAGGGCATCCAATCACGGACCCTTTTTGTAATCCCGGGATTCGAGATTGAGAAATTTTATACTCGGCGATTTTGAAATCCTAAGAAAATACGAATTTCTCAAACAAAAAAGTCGCTAGACCTTTTTTATTATTTTTTTAGCTCTTACAAAATTTCCGATTTCAAAATCCTAGGAATTTTCGGTATTTGCCAAAATGAAAAAAAATAAGAATCTTTTAGGAAGTATCCTCAATCCCGAAATCCCGTGATTTCGGGATCACAAAATTGGAAGGGATCCTGGGATTGGAGGCTCTTGTCAAAACTTACAGCTCAGACTAAAACTTGTTTTTGGGCTAAATTTGTAAATAATTATTTATAAATAATATGTTGATAATTTTACCGTTTTTTTATTTGCAAATATTTAACTTAATTGTATACGACATGAACACTATTTTGAACAGAATGCGCTAATCTTGGCCACATAGCTATTTAGCCTTTTTGGCAGTACCTGGTTTCACTACACAAGTTGTTTGTAAATGATCACAAAAGCAACCGGCTTATTATTTCTTATTAAATTTTGACAAATAGTTTAAAGGTGTACAGTAATAAGTAGGCATTATTCATAGCTGTCATAATCCCTTTCAGAAGTGTTAAGTCATTGTTTGCTTACCGAAGCCACATAGCAACAAGTGGCACACGCTTATTTGTTTTTGGACCTTCGAGGAGGACGGCTGATCATTTACCCACCTGTCTCAGTAGCGTGCCGAAATGTTGTTTCTTATGGGGATTAGGAGTTGGAGTCGTGGAGTAGGACTGTTTTGACTGGAGTCGCACTGGAAACAAACTAATATCGTCGAATCCTTCTGAAAATGAATTTGTATTCAAATTTCTAGGGTCAAAAACCCTTAAAAAGATAACTAAAATCATGTTTTAAGCTATGATTGGAGTCACAGTAGCAGTCGTCTTATTTCTTTACAACTCCACAACCCTGGTTTCTTAATTGATTAAACCCCAACAATCCTAGCTGAGTATTTTAAAATCGAAATAATCACTTTTCAACAGTTAAAAAATGTATTTATACCAAATATTTAATTCTGAAAAAGGTTTAAAAAATGTGGGTAAAACATTAAATTTGATCTTGGGCACGGGTGTGTGATCTCTTTCCATCCCAAATTGATCTTAAGTGTCATGGTCAAAAATGTTCATTCATATACTAATTACTTTGAAGATGTTCAGTTAGTTGATAATGCGATTGTATATGAAGCTCATTTTGATCTTTATAAACTATACTGGATGAGTTAAAAAAAAATGTGTTTTAACTTCTATTAGTTCTTTCGTTCTGATTTCATTAATTTAATATCGGTTTGCAATATCTCTTCAGTTCCTACAGGCTACAGCACTGGTGTTCATACATATAATAGTTATCCTTTGCTAACACATCAACAGTCCTGTGTTAATTGAAAACAAGACCTGTCATAAATTGTCCGGCAGCATTCCTTTTTAGTATTTCTTTACAAAGGCAGACACTAAATAGGATTTTTAACTATGTATTTGATTTTTGTTCAACGATACTCTTACCAACTGCAATAAAATAAAACCACTTTTATTTTAGAGAGCTTTATTTAACAATGGGATAAATGAGAATACGACATAATATATTATATTAATACTTCCAGTCAAGTCAGTTCAAGTTCATCCGTGCGCTTGAACGCCTGAAGATGCCGAAAGGCGAAACCCGGGTCGTTAGTGACAAAATCTGTGGGAATGTACATAATTTGAATGATTCAAATTTAATATTAATACTTGTTTAAAATTTTATCATTTAGCGTAGTTGGATCTTTTTATTGTTTGTTGCTTTTTTAATAAAGTAGTCGCATGGTGTAATTTGGAATTTAGTATCTTTTCCATGGACTAAATACCAGAGCAGTGGAGTCGCTTGAAAAAAAAGAAGACTCCAGCTTTAAAATAATTAACGACTCCGAGGAACTTTTTCAATAATTTCATTTTAACTTATATTTATGTAAAACCATCAGGCCATCTTTAGTCAGCCAAGCATGAAATGTTAACACTTTTGACTATTTTGTTTAAATACACATTATTATATGTATTTAAAAAAAAAACGAGCCACTCATTTTTCACGACTATGACTCCTCAGCCCTGCTAAATACAATTAGTGTTTTTTTTTAATCATTAAACATAAGCTCTATGATGACATCTCTACAAAGCTTGTGAAATCTTTTATCCTGAAATCAATCGTATGGTAACCATTCGAAAAATTATTGGCATACGTATCATTATAAAAGAGAACGTGATATTCGTATGTTATCATTGAAAACCGTTGACTGCTTGGTTATTTTTATGCTCGGGTTTCGAAGTTAATAGGAATGTCGTGACGGTGGATACGTTCATGTGCCAGAGACAATAAGTAATAGTTAGATAAATGCGAAGTCATCTTGATCAAAAGTTAATACCCAAGGTTGCTAACACTCCCACCTTTACATGTGTTGACCGATATACGTAATAAAACATTCAATTTAACTACCACACCTCGTACAGCATCAAATTTTCATTGTTATCCTGCACCGTTATAATCCTATTATTAATTGGCTGAATAATAATATTCATTAAACATGTATGTTGTCAAGACATCTATCATCTGAGATGTCACCAGAGCCCATTGTTGTTTTTGTTGACATTTGGTGTAATAAGAGGTTACGGTTAATTAGTAATTACGCGGTGAAATAATGTAGACTGTTTTTATGTGTAATTGGTTTATTTCAAAATAAATTTGACGCTTAAACATGTCATCATTGCACAGAAAGAAGTAAAAATATAAGAAGAAAATAAAAATTAAGTTTTGCATACAAAACAGTGTTCAAAATACTGAATTTATAATCGTTTCAATTCATTGAAAATATGCATTTGTTAGCAAATGAGTATTAAAAATCAAAAGTTCATTTGTATACATACATAG
Organism: Himalopsyche anomala; assembly: GCA_031772345.1. Lineage (NCBI taxonomy): Eukaryota > Metazoa > Arthropoda > Insecta > Trichoptera > Rhyacophilidae > Himalopsyche > Himalopsyche anomala. The sequence continues at coordinate 20,939,644 of CM062822.1, read as the reverse complement.
ACAATATCTTCTTGTCTGCTTTCAACAACGAGTCCTTGTTTATCCATAGTGAAAATGAATAGTTTTTTTGGGTGGTATTCTCACAATTTGTACCAACTATTACGTACATACTTCACAATATTCCTTTTTTTAATCTTTTATTCATTTTATTGTTAAACTATGACAATTTATTAAATACATAATCGTTTGACATAACATGCAAGCATACCTCGGTCGTCGTATATGTAGGTATGACTAATATTTTAACGATTCTAGAATGTTAAAAAACGATTATGGGTTCTAATTATCTTCCGCTAAAAGCCTTCTGTAGTAGTTTTGCCGTTGTAATCCGGATTCCACCGAATTTCTCTTTTATTTTCTATATCCATTTAATTGCTTTGTGGTATTTCTGTCAATCCTTTGCTATTTCTGACACAAAGACTTGAGCTACGAAGAAAATGTTAGAATTCACATTAGTTTGAATCGCATACGTAGAAAAGTGGTCCATTTGACATTTTAGCGTTTTATTTATTTAAAAACTCCAAGAAAAAAATCATTAATACTCATCGGGATAAAAAGTTGGCATGAAGTTACATTTAAAGAAGTTTCCATAATGTATCAATTCCTCAATATTTTTCATATGATGAACGGAATCTTCAGTACAAGATTCTTCTGGAAACGATTTCTCTGCAGCGGCGTAGCCGCCACTTAGTAGTCATGAAATGCATGAGGGCCTCTAGAAAAGGGCCCCCCAAATTTCTTCATACTTAATAGAACAACTTGCGTATGGGGGTTTTGCGTGACATTTGCACGAGGGCTCAAGAAAACTATATACACCAATAATTTCCGTTTATACAAAACTTGCAAAAAATAAAATTTATTTCTGAAATAAGAAATTTCGTCAGTAGATATTATATTTATTAAGAGTGAGTGTAGCCAGTGGCGTGCTTAAGCAGTGACCTATTATTTTCAATAAAAAATATATATCAATCAAAACGCACTATTTATTTAAATATAAATATATTAATTTTAACCGTTGCGTTTAATTGAGTTTTGCGCGTAGATTTTACATATAATATATTTTATTTAAAATGGTTTTTTCCAGTTTTTTTGAACAGTTATACTGAAATATGTATTAGTTTTGTAAAATATATTAATTCTGTACTTACTATATACCTTTTTAAACCTCAATATTTCGATAGATGGATTTTTTTTATGAAAATAAACCGGCACTAAATATAAATCGAATTATTATAATTTATCGATGCATTAAAATTATTGCACTTCGTTACTTGCTTACTTTAGGTCAGGGTTTCCTAAACTATGTTATAAAACACCAGTGTTCCGCGGAGCCAGAGTAGGTGTTCCGAAAAAAAATGGAATGGTTTTATACGCTGCAACACAGTTTTAAAAAAATCTTAAAAATTCAGCTAAGTGTTCCGTTATATATTCCAGAAAATCTTTGGGAAACTCTGCTTTAGGTAACATCTGTAATTAAATTTTATTTTGACAATAAAATTTGAGTGCAGGGAATCATCATTGAGGTGAATATATGCCATTTTTTTTTTTTTATTAATCTGTCGCTAGTTGAATATTTTCGGAAACTACGTGTGTTATTACTTTATGTGATTTATTCCAACAAATATTTTTAGTATAATATACAATACAATCTATTTTAACGGTCCTGCTTCTAAGCGCGTTGCCTCGAGTGTCGAACGAAAAATTAACTAAAAAAGCGTCAACGGTCGTTGCGGCATAATCGTTTCGAGTTCCGAGTCGCGTCCGACGATAATCACCCGCAGTGGAATATTCTCTAATCGCATGCAAGAAGTGGCTCGACATGAAATCCTCTCGAATGTGTCACCTGTACGCGAGATCACCTCTCGCGCTGCGAACTTACCTGGCGAGCCTGCGCTCGATCTCGCCCGACGGTCGGCGGAAGCGTCCGAACGGCGTCGAGGCCGCCTCTCGCTCCTCCGAAGCCTCACACCGTTTCGAAGTCAGATCGCGTGCGAACGCTTGCGCGCGCAGCATCCGTACGATTTGCCCGCGAAACCGGTCGACTTCACAGTAGTTCAAAGCAGTAAACAATCGCGGAGACGAACGAACGAACGTGCAGTGTTCAGTGAAAAAAAAACTCATAAACTCTTCGTCGATGACAGCGAAGAGTTGTCAGTCGTATGAATCAGTGTTCAATTTCGCGAAGACGCTTTGCAAAATTTGGCGCAGTGTGTGACAATATTCGCGATCTGCCGATTCGAATCGACCGGAGATCGCGTTCACTTTTCGGGTCTTTCGCTCGGCAGCCCGTCCACCTTTCTGGGAAGCGGTGAGTAACGAGGCGGGGGCCCGTGACCGAGTTTCGCGTTGGGAGCGCCCGAACCGGTGGCCGGGGCCGCGGCGACTCTGAGCGTCCGCCCCGCGTGGAATGTGGACCCGACGATCTGCTCGGATAACCTGTATGTGACCCGACATACGCTCGATACGCCTCTGTATCCGTCGTATATACCCGAACATATTCCTGTGACTCTGGATTCAGACTGTCACCACCAATAATTGCCTGTTTTATGACCCGAACCTGATTAAGTTGACAAGAACCCGTTTTAACTGCTCCAATTATTTCTACAATTGACATTTCGGTGTATTTATATGGGTCAGCTGACGAAATTATGAGTGGATTCAAAACGTTGTGAATGTTTACATTGTTACTTTGGTTTGATACCTGTGCGCTTACTGTGTATGAGCAGTAGCTGATTGGTAAAGGACCATCGCCCGCCTAGAGTTGCGTCTAACGAACAGGTGAAGGTTTTTTCTTATTACCTAATAGCGATATTATAATGCCAAGTGATGTGCGGTTTGAATGCACGTTCACTTCCTCCGTCTGTCCGTTTGCCTGTTTTCTTGTGATCGTTTCATCTCTTCGCCGCAATTTGCCTTTCATTTGGATCGTGATGTGTTGGCGATGCCATGTACCCGCGGCCGCGGTGGCTGCCTTTTGCAGCAGGTTGAGCCAGTAATATCTATTATGCGAGATGCTGCGCTATCTGGACGGATCGCAAACATTGCGGCCACGGCTATTTAAGCACGGATTAGACAATAATATACAGACCGGAAAATTTGATTTATCTAATTAATTTATCCAAACTTGGACCAAATTTAACCGTCATTTTCTTGTTTTAATGGTCACGGTAAAAACGCAATTAAAATGGTTGTCGTAAATAAGCTCACATATCACTCGAAAGAAGCGAGTGTTTGGTCGTATAACTAAATTTTATCTATCTATGAACAAATTAGAAGCAATAACAGAAAAATATCTTCAAAAACAAATGTATGTTATATTTGCAAGTAACTTTGTTACTATTTTAGAAGAATTAAATTTATTTACAAGTATAGTACCTCAATAGCTTAAACCAGGCGTGGGGAACCTGCGGCCTTTTGGATACTCTGGTTCGGCCTTCTGGCCAATACTGTTATTCTTTAAATTTATGTAAATTCCTGACATATTCTGACCGTAAATTCCTGTTTCCGGACAAAGATTCCCTAGTCAATGCGGCCTTATGTCGAATCGGAAAAATGAATGCGGCCTTTAGAAAAGAAAAGGTTCCCCACCCCTGGCTTAAACCATAGTTTGGTTCAAAACACCAAAACAAGCATTAAAAAAAACATGGAATACAATTTATGATAAGCGGAATAAACAATAGATTTTTTAAATAAAATTTCTGCCGGTATTCTAATAGTAAAGTAACACTATGAATTCAAAATTGTGTGCTAACTGAATGTTGTTTGTTTTAATAGTATCCTAGTTATAATCATATGAAAATAGTCATTGATAAAAAGTAAAATTGTTAGGCGATTTGTCACTTATTTTTCAAAATTCTTATCGTCAATAGACCTGATAATATTATCACATATTCCAAGCAAACGCAACTCTAATTGTGAGTAAGATTTCAAACTCATTTATTAGTTTATCTATAAGTGGTTGGTTGGGTTATGTCACATCATTTCATTTCTCATTAAATATAAATTATCCAATCATTCACTGTTTGTTTATTTACCAAGAAAGTGTTATGTCGAAAACTCACCAGACTGAGTATTAAAAGTTCAGTTGCAACGGCTAGGGCTGTGGAGCCGGAGGTTGTGATGGTTTGAAAGATTCATTAAAAGTCAAACGACTAATTACTTTTTATATGCTTTTTATAAATTGTTTAATAAATAATAATATAAAATTCACCGCGAGAATTGATGTATACAGATCTGAAAGAAAACATATTTTTTTATTTTGATGAAATCATTTAACATGTGCTTGTTTAATTTTTATTTACACATATCAAAACCAGCTATTTTCTATGTTAATACATTAATTAGTAGGACATGGATGCTACAACCACCACCCAACTGTATATAATTTTAGAAAAAAAAAACAATTTGTCATTTTAATAATTGGTTTGAATCGTTCAAATTATTATGTACATTCACACAGATTTTGTCACTAACGACCCGGGTTTCGCCTTTCGGCATCTTCAGGCGTTCAAGTGCAAGGATGGACTTGCTGTGCACTTGAAGGCCTGAAAATACCGAAAGGCGAAACCCGGGTCGTTAGTGACAAAATCTGTGTGAATGTACATAATTTGAACGATTCAAATTTAATATTGAAATTCCACCAAGCACCTTCAGTCGAAATCTTAAATTAATAATTGGTGTCTGATTGAGATTGTGGGTCAATGTCTAAGTCGCGTTTTTAATTAATATCGACTCCACAACCCTGGCAACATCTAATATTCAGATTCCGTTTTTCTGCTTGAGTAACAGACAGTAATTAATACATAATATATTAAAATAGTTGATGATGTAAGAGTATAAGAAGCTTTCAAGATGGATTTCACGAGTGCTTGAATAACTAAGTAGATACTAATACATACAAGCTTATTATGTATGCAGTTTGTATATAAGACATCCAATTTTGTAAGGCTTCTACGTATTTGTAACGATAAAAAAATCATGCATGTTGTTATGAAACGTTAGCTATTAGTAATCTGACAAGAAGGTCATTATAACAGTGTAATATTATATTTTTAATACTTTGCCAATAGCTATCTATAGCAATTCTTACAACTCCTAATTTATTCTTCGAAACATATTAAAAAAAAATTAGGATGTAAGATTATTTAATGAATGAAGTAAATTATGACGAATTCTTCCCAGATCAATATCAGGTTGAACTATTGTTTTGCAGTTTTTTTGTCGATTATATTTGCACTGAATTTCACATTAATCTAATCTTCTACAGTGGACAAACTTTAATAAATAAATCACTATCTTTACAAATATTTACTTATGATTAGTGTTGAATCAATGTTTCATATATAAAAAAAAAATAGTTGTCTTATAAATATAGACTAATTTAAGATATAGAAGGTTTTGCTGATAAGAAGTTTATCATTGTTTCTATTTTTATTGAATCGATATACAATCAAATTTACGGTTGACATGCCTAACAACATAATGTTTACTCGGAAAAGAAATTCTCGTTTACTGACCTTATAGGTAATTATAATTAACGTATTACGTTTAGGGTAAAACTGAATGAAACCATCTGAAGTTTCTTTTCTTTTGAATACAATGTTTTCTAGAATTTAACAATAATTTAAATAAGAACCTTTTTGCACTGTAATGATAAATTAATATTTAGCTGATATAAAGAAACTGTTCTATGAACTACAACTAATATAATAATTATTTGTGACAATGATAGCTCACATCAAACAGCTATGAAATGCCTTGTTATAAGATAACCATGAGTAAAAGATATCGCCTGTGAATTGCAGTATACAAAAGTCCTTACAAGTGACTGATTAGTGAGTGAGTGTGTTGTGTATGGTTCGTGCTTTGCGCACATAGCCTCAAGTCAAACTTCTGCATCGCTGACTGGCAACTGCTACAAAGAGCGTCCAGCAATTATTACTACTAAGAATTCTGCATTAACATACGTCATAACATGTTCGCAAGAGTTACGAGTAGGGATTGCAATCCCAGGACGGGTATCGATCACGGTTTAAAAAAATAAATTCCGGGACTTTTAAGAATATGCATTGGATTTACATAATATGGACATGTATTGAGAATGATAATAAAAAGATGCTAGTTTATATACCGTACAATATTTGATCCCCTAAGAAGTGAAGTGAGCCAAGTAGTATTTTCTGCAAAAATGAGTTAAATATATATAATATTCGACATGTCTTAAAGCAGGCACGGGCAAACTGAGGCCAGCGAGCAATATTAAACTTTTGAAAAAGATTCACGTTTTTATCTTTTAGCGCTTTTTTTTTAAATATTGAAAATAAATGTGATAATCATTATTTTTGGATCAACATAAATATTTATGTGAACAATTTTTTTTTTATTATGAACCTCAATAAAAACTCTACGATTAAACATCACCGATGAACATGTACAAGCAGTTTTAAGAATCTCGACTGCAAAATTAGCACCTGAATTTAAAAAAGTGTTGAAAGACGTAAATCAGTTCCATTCCTCTCATTAGATTGTTTTTTTTTCGTGATAACATATAGTGTACATATAAAAATGGTATTTTACTTGCGGCCCGACGCTCATTTTGAATTTCAGAATATGGCCCTACATCCGAAAAGTTTTCTCCCCTCCCCCTGTCTTAAAGTATTGTTAACGTGAAATGAGTTTAGTAAACATATACTAAAATCGTGTTTTCTTCTTGGAATAAAATATATTATTACTGAAAAGTCCAATAGAAAAGTTTCACCATTTGGCTACTTGGCTCTCTTCATTTCTTAATGACTGTCTCATTTAATGAACAATCTCAGAAATAGTTTGTTTTTTAAGTCAGAAAAGAACATATCACTCATTTTCAAAGTTTTTCTGCCGAACAAAATTTGATAATAAAAAAAAAAAAACAATATTAGTATATGGCTGAGAATATTACAATATTATTTTATTGAGTTGATTTCTTATTAGAATTTTAGTGGATTGTATTTTTAGTTCAAGAATCCTCAATTAAATTATTATTTGCAGCTTTTATTTATTTATAAGTATAAACACACGTATAAACATCTGAGACCACTCTTCATTATAACCTTATTCTTTTATTTAAACATTATTTTAAGATACTCATTTAATAAATATTTTGTTCAATTAGAATAGATATTTATAAATTTTTGATAAATATATTTTCAACAAGAATTTTTCGTGTTTTCCCGGAATTGCAATCCCTTGTTACAACGTTCCAAGTCCGCGCGGTGCATTAATGCCAGCAAGCTATAAAATAAATGCCATAATACCGAAGAAATGACAGGTTGAGACGAACTGCAGCGCCTTGTACAACAACCGACACATTCCAAAATGAGTGTTCAATGACTATGATATATTATATTATAATATAATATCAAACTCTTCTCTTCTATTAGCAGTCCACAAATGATTTTGCTACGATATCGCCCTGGTGAGTGGTGACATTCAACGAATCGTAAGCCGATATGTATATATAAATCCTAAACCAAAGTTGTATTTTTGGCAGACAAAACGGCGTGAGTATTTAAACTATGCATACTGTTTTATTATGCAAAAAACCGCAATGAAAATTATCCATTAACAACTCCTAATAGTAATTATACATCTGATTTCTAACTAGCTTTATTATTTCTTATAGAATTACGTAGATTCATAATAAGCACGTTGTTTTAAAAACCTTGAATACAAGGCAATATTTTTGATGTATTTATACAATATGCGTGAAATGAGATTATTGATAACATGTTAAGTTTTTATTGTACATTTTATTACACATCGGAATCGATTTCGCTTACATCTAAACTATTTAACTTATAAAAACGCAATTTAATGAAGCGTATTTTTTAAATAAGTTTATGACAATTAGGAAACTTTACAATTAGTTAAATGATTGTAAGACAAAGTATGCCATGATACAGGTTATTCGAAAGAAAAGTTTACTAGTATTAGGGTAGGGTCAACTCATTCATTTTATTTTATTATTATATGAATTAAAATAAATCACCGACAACCATAATGAAATGTTTAATATGAGTGTTAAAAATGAAGGAAATAATCAAACTCAGAGGTTATTTCTCCATGAAAAAATATGAAATACAATAATCAACTTCGTGAAAAAGAACTCTTTCTGGCAGTAGGTATTTAATAAATGCATAAATTTATGTATCACAATTTACAGTTTTCAGATAATTTATTTTTCAAAATAGAATATGGAAAAGTTAAATTTACACCCGATTCGTTTACCGATTATGTAAAATTGTGTTGTTTTACGTGTGGACAGCTAGCTCCAGGTAGAACTGACGTGCTCAAGTGTGATGCATTAACGATGTAAATTAACGGTCTTTGATCAGCTCATTACATATAATTAGTATGCTAGTCTACAAACCCGAGAACTCGACTGATCAATCGAACGAGGCTCTCGTGGGAAAAATGTTACGCATTTGTCGCTTTAACAAATATTTAATAGGCGCATGATACACTTAAACATTTTATATAAATAATAACAGCAGGCGCCGTTCTCTTTGAAACTGACCATGAGAAATGTGAATTCCGCAGAATAATAGAGGGAAAATGTTTATTTATAAGTACTTAATGATAATATAAACAATGTTTAACATACCGTTTTCCGTTTTATCTGAGATACATATTTTGAAACTTGGATTAATAGATCTTGGCCCGCGGGCCAAAATTTTCACGCGTGCCAATTTAGACTAACCTACAAAACATTTTGTACACATTACTTAAAACTATATAGTGAAATGCCTTTTTAATTTATATGAGCATGGCACGTTATAGTACTTATTTCGATACATAATATGAAAAATTAGCCAGAGTAAAACAAAAAAATCATCACGCTAAAAAGATCTACTTTCTGGTATATTTTTGTAGTTGTAATCATTGTCTTTACTGTTTGCCAAACAACCTAGAGCAGGCGTGGTGAACCTGTGGCCTTAAGACTGCATGCGGTCTTTTGGCTACTTTAGTGCGGCCTTCTGGCCAATTCAGTAATTCTGTAAATGTATGTAAATTCCTGTTTCCGACTAAAGATTCCCATGTCAATGTTTACTGCGGCCTTATGTCGAATTAGAAAAATGAATGCGGCCTTTAGAGAAGAAAAGGTTTCCCACCCCCGACCTAAAGCCTTCTCTTTCAATAATAGTATCAGTCTCTCTGAGCCCTGTGTTATTTTTCATCAGCCACGCTGTTAACCATGTTGACATTATCGACTGAGCTTAGCCTCCAATATTTGGGCCTGCTAATCGACCTGCCTGATTCTGATCGCCGGTCGAGTTCTGTCGGGTCTGTCCATCAGAGTCATTCCAACCTTGATTCATAATATAACGTGATTAATTCTTCTGGGCAAAACTATGTAATATATATTGACTGAATTAAAGAAAAATCAAATGTATAAAAAGTAACCAGAATTAAAACATGTTGCTTGCCACCTGCCCTGTTGTATGAAAAGAATATATTTTGAATATCAAAATATTTAAAATCATATCCTTATGATGCGCCAATTAATCTTTAACCAAAACAATCTATGTTTACATAAATTAAGTTGAAATCTTAAATTGCTTATTGTTAATGAACACACGTGAGAAGGCCAAGTGGGTATTAAATATTACAATAATTATAATGCTTACCAAATTGAAAGAATGAAGATTCTTTAACTAAAGATGGATTGGTATTATAAAGACTTTCTTGCAATCTTTCGTGGATCTAATCTTATAGTTACTTTATCTCTAAAGACAGAATTACGTAACCGATCGTCAAATGTTTTTTTGACATATGCAATAAATCATTGTTGATCTGAAAAAAAACACAAAGGTAGACTGTGCGTAAGACGAGCAGCCTGAATCTTAAACTTCTACATAATGGATCATTATCTTTCTGTTCTGAATAATTTTACCAACGCTAGAAGGATAACAGAATGAGAAGAATACATTATTTATGAATATAAGTTTCTAATTTAAATAAATATAATAATAATTCTTAGTACTGTACAATTCGACACTTTTTGGTGTTGTTTGATTTATCGATATTCGTAGGAAGATTTATATGGCTTCTCAAAATATTGAATAACTATTATATATATATATATTTTTTTTTTTTTACCATGTCCGCTCCCAATGTGGAGCATATGGACTCATAATGGAGTTTATCTCAACATAAGTGTTTCTACGAGAACTGCGGTAGCCGGTAAATTGCTCGAATGGAAATTGCTCGAATTACAAATTATTCGAATTGCTTGGTTATTTAAACGATTTTTCACGACTTTTTCTACGAATTTCATTTTTATCTTGTGCGACACTTGTTTAGAGAGTGAAATATAAAAATAATTTTCGTAAGTATTTATTTTAACCGTGTTCGCTCCAAATGGAGTTTATCTCAACAGAAATGTTTCTACGAGAACTGCTTATTAATTAGTTACTCAAACTGTTTCTATATATTTCCAGAACACATAGAAGACTAGGGCTAAGACAGAACAAACGGACAAAACAAACGGAAACAAATTGATTATCTTGTTATTCGAGCAATTTCCATTCGAGCAATTTACCGGGAACCGAGAACTGCATATTACTCAGTTGCTCAACCTCTCTTTTTCCAAAGAGAGTAGGAATAGAAGGAAAGTTCTAGGACAGGACTAGTGGTTAGCTAATCGCTCTCGATACGCCCCGTTCAAAGGATAGGATGGGTTGGAGGGGGGAATTCAAGACATCACATACATCCATGCCTTTTAACAGAAATTCATAAATCGATTGAAAAATCAATTTACAAAACTGCCCATACTGGGATTCGAACCCGTGACCTCCGTAGCGGTAGCCAACGACGTTGACCACTCGACCACAGAGGCGGCTATTATATATCGCCAAAATAAGATAAAGTTAACTTTTTTGATAATTTTTATTCGTAAATATTGTTTGTAATTTTGCCATAACAGTATCTCATAACGATTGGGTTTCAATTTAAATCATCGGTGAGTTGCGATACCCCAACAGAATTTATTTACCTATCTAGTTTGTCGTTAACGTTTATTGATTAATTAGATGTCCTTAACTAATGATTTGTATGCAAAAAAAGTCTAAATGAAAAAAATATTATAGTTTCTCTTGTAATTAGCCATTATCTATTATTTTTTTATAATAAGAGTTCTATTGCAATTCACGAACCGGTAATGAGATTGACTGAATAGAATTCATTAAATGACAAGCCGTCCGGTTTCGCAACAAATGGTACGAAAAAATGGAAATGGTACGAAAAAAATTGTTAATAATAACTGTTTAGCTGTTAATGTAAAATATTTTTTAAATATTTTATTGCGCACCGATCGACTAGAAATTATACGAATATGACATTTTTATTGTTGTTTTTTTCACTGCTATAACCTCATCAAATAAAATATTCTATTCGAATTTTTTCAACTCGTGCCTTACGACACATTCAATATGTAAGTTGTGTTAATTGGTAATATAAAATAAGAGCAATATTTAAAATAATAATTAAAGTCTTTATTGGTAATGATTTTTTCTTTTCTCCAAAATTATTACGACCTCCATATTTCATTTCTATTAATTATACACAATTAATAAAATAATAAATCCTTTTTTATTGAAGGGCTTCGTTACCATTTAACCAACCCCGGCTAAGAACATTGTATCATCGCTTCTATTATTAAATTTATGGATACTATGTTAAATTTTATTCTCGTTTCTTTTTCAAGAAGCTTCCCAATTGAATGCTTACTACACTTTTAAATTGTACCTCAGGCGAATGAAAGATTTATATCCAAATCTCATGGGAACATCTGCTGGTCCCGTGGAGTTTGGCCTTAAATTATTAATCCCGTTTTTATAAAGGGCAGCATCCCTCCAAATGTACTTACTCTACCAATACTTACTGAATAAGAGCCACATACTGTGAAAACATACGGACTCGTGAATCTTTAACATGTTGAGGTCCGTATTCGAAAATCTTGAAACATTTATTATTGTATGATTTTCCTTCGAAATATTCTTCGGTTATTTATTTCATGAAAATTTCTCGAACATTAAAACAAAAGTAATAAAAATGTTTTTTTTACCTTTTTTTTGTTTAAACGATAAAGTTTTATATAGTGAGCATAATAATACTTATTTAAAATTATATTTTAATTTTGAAATCTACAAGTACTTAGTTTTATCAGCTGTTTTTCAGTGACACAATATTTTTTTATTAGCTTAAATCAAATACAAAAGTGGCAATAAATGGCGTTTGTTTTAATGCTATTTGGTAATACTGTATTTAACAACTGTACTTCACACTTTGTGGTAGTTTATTATGAGTCATAAAATTATTATAATAATTTTGTCAAGAATGTTAATCCAGTAATCAATTAATTCCGTTTGATGCCATTATGGAGATTATTTTTTACATAAGTATATTCTGTAAAGCAAAATAAAATAAAGCCACTAATTATTATTGCATATCCAGTTATTAGTATAACTACCATATAATTACACGTGCTGCGGATGCCTGCGGAAAGCCTCAATCCTGCCTGCCTCTTCTTTCGATCGGTGGGTTTCCGGCGCCCCGGACGTCCGTCGGGTACTATCCATAGGATGTACTCGGCGGAACTGAGGGAAAAGCAAAGCAATTGGCGGGAGACAGTGAAACATGGAGGTGTCACGTGGCGGCCATATGCTCCACATAGGGAGGAAACATGGCCAAAGAGAAGATGAAGAAGAATTATTACACTATAAAAAAATGTTGATATTTAATTTTATATTAATTGTTGTAATAAAGCTCTTGTTTAAGAGTTTGAACATAATATTTTTGAAATCGAATTATCTTTTTATTAGTAGTATTTACAATTGCTTACAATATCATATTTTTGTATACGTAGTCTCTCCGTTGCAAATATATCTGTGATCTCGATGTGTTCAGTTGGTAAAAGATGTAGCTTTGATTCTTTTCTTTCTTATTTGAACATCGCGTGTTGAAGAAACCCTTTGGGATGCGTTTCGTTGTTAACAGAAGCGTCGAGACGGTGCACAAGTGTGTGTATTATACATACATATAAATCAAACCACGAAAGTAGAGATGAAATGTCATTTATAATATATAATACGCAATATTTTTTTTGAGCATCACAGCTGAAGTATTTGTTTTCCCGATACAATACCTAAACAATAAATAAGGGTTGCGGAGTCGGAGTCGGAGTCGTGAAAAATGAACGGCTCGAATTTTTTGTTTAAAAAAATACATTTAATGATGTGTATTCAAATGAAATAAGCCAAAGTGTTAACATTTCATGCTTGGCTGACTAAAGATGATCTGATGGAATACATATATATACGTTAAAACGAAATGATTGAAAAATCTCTTCGGAGTCGTTAATTATTTTAAAGTTGGAGTCGTCTTTTTTTTACATGACTCCACAGCCCTGCAATAAATACGCTTTCATTAACGAGTAGTATAAAGTATATTGTCCCATCACCACCTGTTATGTGTATACGGCCTCTGTTTTACGGCCGCCTTCTATAATGCATTAACGATAAAGAAAATAAATGAATTTACTCCTCATATTATTGGCCTGATACAGAGCTGTACGGAACCCATCTTTTGACCATGCGAATAGCCAGATAAGGTGTGATTTGCTCAGCTATTTAAGTGATATTAAGTATTCTAAATCATCGTTAGACATTAGAAAAGAAAAAAATAGATTTTTTAAATGAAATTATATAATTCGAATATAGAAACGTTTGTACGTTAACATTATTTCAGCTGGTAGTATTTTCTTGATATGCACTAGTCGCGAGAGTAAATAAAGCCAAGCTATATGAGGAAAGAGTTCTCATTTCTCAACCAATGTGGTGATTTGAAACTAAATCCATGAAAACATTACTACAATATAATAACTATTTTTAGAGGTATACTCAAGGTATAGAGGTGATTTTGTGACGAAATGTGACGTAGGGAAATGGGTGTTAAAAAAAACCAACATCCTTTGACACTTTTCTGCTTTAATGTTATCCTCGTAAATAATTTAGATTATTATATTACACAACCTAATAAAAAATGATAGATTTATTAAATATTATATAATTAGTCACAACATTATCATTGAATCAATGAAGCAAATATTATAAATGTAATTGTAGAGTAATAAAATCAGTGTTCTTAGAATAAAAACGTTTTAGTAAAGAAACAAGTGTCTTTTTCAATAATAACTTTTTTGTTTCCTTATTTTTGGTTCGCTGATTTTTGTACAATATCGGACGTAATCATTCATTGCATTATTTGAAGTTATTTTTTACACATTTAAACAACCTATTTACTTAATATTATAGGTATTGCACGTGGTTAATAATATATATATATATATATATTTATTTATAAAATAAATAATTATCATATGATATGTAGTTGGGCTATTTTTTAACTATAGCTAAAACCTCAGCTTTTTTAAATTGAACAATAATATTATGAGTGTGTGTGCTCAGGTGATAGCAGAAGAACCCTTGCAGGTGTGTTCCAGGACCTCTTCGTTTTAACGCTTAAGTCCTCGGATATTTATTTATTTTATTTAAAAAGATGCTGCAATAATGTTGGTTACTCGAACCGGAGAATGATAATTATAATACGATCATCAGACCAGTGCACTTTTGCATATCATTACGTATATGGTCATGCATGATTGTAGAAAAGCAAAGTGCATCATTTCAACTCGTCTTTATTAAGTTGATTTGTGTTATAAATTTATTGAGTTAGTCTTAAATTATTCACAGTTTATTATAACAGGCAAAGATCGTATGGTATTTATTATACAGTGAAGATTAAACTATTTATACGTGATACTATTTGTTGGTCGTAGTATTTTATCACATATATAATCCAGTGAACGGATTCTTTCGAGCATAAATTCTCCGTACAGATTACAATTCATGGTATATTACACATATTCTTGAGACCTTTGCTTGTTCCTAACCTGAAAAATATTTTAATGCCCTTGGCATGAGTTATTAAACATTAAAATTAAGCAATCATTTTAATATAAAAAGTAGTTCGGAGTATTCTGTGTAAGGGAGAATCGTTGAACAGAGTTTTATTGTACGGCGAATTTGTGTTGGAAAACATCTCAAAAACAACAATTATATGTCTATTTCTTTTAGCATTTAATTCAATATACAGACCACCCATAATTGGAAAATATATAAGATCATTTTTTTGTTCATTTTTTCGATGGAATATTGATTGAAAATTTATAAGAAATCAATATATATATATATATATGTATTTTAATTGGCAACAACCTTTTTTGTGGCTGACGAGGCAGTTAAACTATGAACGAGGCTTAATTATAGAGACGGATGATTATTGTCAAATTAAGTAACAAAATAGGATTATTGATTCGAATTTTTGTTGATCATTTTAATTTTGTTGAATTTATCAATGTCACCAACAATTTATTTTATTAAGCGTGTTTTCATTTTATTGTTTTCAACTTTGAACCTAATTTACTGAACGGCGTTTTGATTAAAATCCTATAACTTCCTCAATTTGCATTTAAATAACTTATATATTTCAGAAGCCATACAATTTTATACTTTGAAGTTAAAAAATATCAGAACTTCGTAGAATATAATAAATTTGTAAATAATAGCTTTTTCGCGGATATATTAGTTAATCCGAAATACTTAATACTCGGCATTTTAATCATAAACTCCGGTAAGTGGCTAATGACACTTGTCATTAAACTATTCCACAGTATTAAAAGTTTTTTTTTAATGAAGGTAATTTTCATAATTAGCAAACACAGTTGTCATTCGGTCATTATTTGTTTTTCTATTGAAAACATTTTTGTTTGTCACGATTGAAAAATTCGTCGTGTTTGTTCATTCTGTGGGAACGTTACGTCATGTTAGCGTTTGTTGCACACGCCATTGTGAACTCGTCATGAGACAATAGTCATAGTACACACTACACGTGAAAACACAGTCAAACATTTAAGGCAGTAATCAAAATATTTTGTTATCACAATTATTCAACCCGACCATTCACAATTGCTGAAAGATGTGATGACTGCCTAGAAAAAGCTTGTAAATAGAGTACGTGTATCTTACAGGTAGTGAGCCTTCTCCTAACCTCTCAAATGATTCCTTTAAAGCAGAGCTTCCCATATTGGGGGGCGCGGAATTTCTCCGGGAGCCACCGCAGAACTTTTTTTATATTGAGGAGGGCCGCGGATTACGTTTTTCCAATTTAGGGGGCCGTATAATGAAAAAGGTTGGGAAGCACTGATTTAAAGAATAAGTTAGTTGTAGTTCAGTGATTATCACACAACTAACGGGACGAGGCGCATTCTTAAATATTTTCGTATCGAAAAACCAAGTAAGGGGTGTTTCTAATACTCAACATGATTTTTCATCCGCATTTTTTATCCGCATTACCAAACGTAAAAAGCAAATACAAAAAGTATTTTTTTCCTTTATTTTCAACAATCCTCGGCCCCCAAATGTGAAAATTTTAGCAATACTGTGATATCGTATAACTGCGAACATCTATTAGTACGCCCGTTTGTTATGTATGCGAATTGGACATATTTGATTGCGTTACGTAGAAAACAAGTCTTGTCACGACGCTACGATAGAAAGTAAGCTAAATATGCAAGGAACACAATCATATTATAGGTTCGTGAAAATATGATAATTTCTATTTGTCAAATGACGTTTTAGTTCACGCGATTAGCGAGCGCTCTTATAAATTATAATTTATAAACGTACGAAACTAAAATTCATGCCATGGTTTGCTTTTAAAAGCGGTTCCATAGAATCCTTAAAAGTGAGAGCAAAAACGAAAAGAAACTGTTGCCTCCATAATACGCCGCCTAGTTCATCCTTTACGCAGCATGTGGTGTGTACAATGTTTTATACATATATTATAACAAATCGATTCTGTCCAAATTAACGTTCTCGTGTTTTTAAAACTCTAGTTACCTGAAACATGGATGTTATTAGTAACGGAGATAATATTCCGAGCGGCCGGGCTGCTGCAGGTATACGTCTTATTAAATCGGCTCCTTCTCTGCAGCAGATCATCTCAATAAATAATAACACTCCAATAATGAGCGTAATTTGTAGGATCGTGTCGTCCTTCGGAGTCGGTTATTTTGTTCACGTTTTTTTGTAACATCTACATGATATGAAACGTTTCATACAATTATATCACGTTTTCTAGATTATACCAGTATCGTTCATATTTTACCAATGCTATTAGAGCACTGCAGTTTTTCTATACGTGACATTAAATAATATATATAATTATCATTTTAATACGACTGTTGAAATGTATAAAAGAGTAAACGTTACTAAATGTTTATCAGCTTGACGTTAACATATAACATTATTCCTTACTAACAATATTATCTCATCTAACATTTGCCAGATATTTGTTCATATCTTCTCCGATAATGAAAGTGAAAATAAAATCCTAAAATTTACCATAAATAAAATTACATCTTGTAAAAGAACGTGTTCACAAATAGTAATGATCTACTACATAAATGTGTCAATTATTTTTTAGCAAGATGCATATTTGTGTAACATATCGACTGAAGAAAGGAAAAAGGACGTAACCTACTGTTTTTTCAAAACAGCTTTTTTCGAAAATCACAATGTATAAAACTTGATACACGTTCTATCAAAAGGATGTAAGCTGCAAATGCCGAATTTGTATCTAAATTTAGCTTTTAAGTTTGAAAAAAGATGAGCTTGTGAAAATTGAAACCAAGAAAAAAGACTGAAAAAAAGATTTTTCCTTTACAATTTCTTTAATTAATATTAGAATATGTCAATTAAACACCAGCTTAGAAGTCTTCGTGCACTTCAAGGTTGTATGTATTTTATAATTTGGATATGGCCCAAAATTATCAAAACACGTTTTTTGTGCCTCCTGTAAAATTTGCTGTGTGGGTTACGTCATTTTTCCTTTCCACAGTCAATATTAACTGTGAATTTTTTTCTTTATTGTATAAATCTTCTGGCACAATATTTCACCATGTGAACTCCGCAATAGGGGAAGATTATTCTCGTGTCTGTTTTGAATGGGTGTTGATTGTATAGTTTGGAATAATGATTCTTGGGAACCCCAATTATCATTTTTTTCACTACTCAGGGTATGCATTGAGGTCCGTTCATTAGGTCACATCTTCACTTTGTTTGAAAATTTAAAGAGTTTCTTTTGTGTAGAATTTTAACACACACATAATAAACAGGTAGGTGTTAGATATTTATCTAAATTATTAAAAAATAAACAAAACAACATTAAGTTTATATTCAATTGCCATGCTTACCTATTTACCTAGATATTTTTTGTCTTTTAGAAGCAAAAAGTAATACAGATTTTCTTATATGAACTGCTGAATTCAGTATAAAGAGCAATTTATTTTGTTTATTTTTCGAAATGTTTCTTTTTACCGCGGCGAAAGAATTTTATGCTACGAATTATTTACAGTTATATTATCAGAAACATAATAGATAATTTTGATTCCTACTGCGGAAGCGCTGATAGCTAATTTGCTTATATAAACGACACCAATCTAGCAAATATAATTATTATTTCACGCCATTCTATTGTTGTTTATTGGTCAATGATGCTATTTTATGAAAAATGGATTCCGATTAAAAATACAATTACCTGTCGTGTGATTATTTTGGTTGACCTGGACCCTTTTTATTGATGCATCATTTAATACTTAGACTATTTTATTTAAAGCTCATCGGAACTACAGGTGTATATACTCTTACATGTGGAGCTGTTAAGATGAAATACGGAAAACTGAATTTAAAAACTTGTAAATGGGTTATCAAAGTCAATAAATGTCATTTAACAAACATTGAAAAGGTTATTTATAACATAATTGTACATTTGAAATTATATTATTTTCTAAATAAAGTACTGCAAGATGGCGAATCTACATTCCTGTTTAAAATATAAGAAGTGATGATTTCGGATCAAAAGGTTTTATGAGGCATAGATTTTAATTTATACCAAACATATTTGAACCATCTCCTTTCTTTATCCGTTCGAAATCTGCAGTATATGAACGGGATATCTTTTAAATGACTGCTGATTTCAAATAAGGTACTCAAACTCTCATTTTAAGAAAGGTCTATTGGGATCAAGAAAGCACTAACAGTCAGAAAATCGTTACTTTTGCGTATTTTTTTTCATTATAAGATTCAATTAAAATAAATAAATCTGTACATCGATTGTAAAATCTAATTAAGAACGCATTCATTCAGGGATAAGAGCCATTGGCAAGACAACCGAGTGTGACGTTATCAGCTTTCATTTCATGACTCATAAAAATTTAACTTTAAAATATGTATCATTTATATACATATGTAGATTTCAGAAATTTTAATAAACTGTAGACCCTACTATTCTTTATACTATGACCTTTTTATAGTATATATAATAATATGTATTTATATGCATACATATAGCAGTCCAGGTAGCATTCTTAAACGGGCATTGCATTGTCAGTGTTCTGTCAAGATATTGCTCACATAACTTTGTTTGATAATTTAAATGGATGTTGGTTAGTTGCCGTTACTCTGTTCCCGTCATGGCGTCTTATCACTTGTTTTGTAATTCAGCTTATTATTTGGTATTTCGTCCGTGGATATTCATTTCAACTCTTGAAACGTTTTAAGAGAAAACCATTCAAAGTGCCTGCGGAGTGGGGAAGGTATTTGTTACAGTTTCCAACGTGACTTGTTTTGATTTATAATTATCGTATTAATAAGAGAACAATGCAATGTAGCAGCTTCACAATTGGGCTGATGCAATGTGTTCAAATGTTTGAAATACGATCTCTCTTCGTGTATTTGTCTATTTTCTTTTGTTTTTCTTATTACTTGAAGATATTTTAGTTTAGATAAACGTTTGCTGTAATAGTAGAACTTTTGAAACAAATGTTTTATGCAATTATTTATTTCATCAAAACGATAAAGCAAAATTTGCGATATAATTATTTTTATTTTTTTTACTTTTCATATCTACAATTGAGTATTTAATCAAAATCAAATTGAAAATTAATGCCATAGATAACACTTTACAGGAGAGTATACAATTTTGTACGCACTTTCGTGAATACTTCTGGCTTAATAATAAAGTAACTTAACTATAAACTACATTTTTTTGGTTTTAATAATAAACTGACTATAAAACACCGTCTTTCGATCTAAAATGAGGCAACATGTCATTATAAGAAAAACGCTCTGTAATCATTTTTGAAATATATCAGTGTAATTTTTATTACCGGTGTCCCTTATTTGTGTGATTCGGGATAAAAACTGTTTTACTTGGATCATATTATGGCCACCAAACGGTACCTCCAAGATTATCCGCCTCTCGCCAGACTCCTTGCTTTCTCTCAGACCATCCAACTTCCCGTAACTCCACCGAATACATCCAATGGATAGACGGTCATCAGTAGACTTCCACGGCAAATTCAAAATTGCTCAATTTATGTTTTTTGTGCATTTTTTAAAAATATGATACACACTAGAATTGTTTATTCTTTTCAACTCGGTACAATTTTAATTTAAAAATTATATGAATAGTTTTTATTATAGCTGTTAATTCTGAATAAAATCGATTACAAATTCGGTACCTGCAGCGGAGAGAGACATTGTAATAATTATATGCTACGACCAATAACCTAAACCGGGATCCCCGGTGTTCGCGGTGTTTTTAGAAATACCGGTATTTCGATTTTGAAAACTAACCATAATTGAATTTTAAATTAATAGAAACTATCATATATTTTATTAAAATTGTTCGAGATAAATTGAAATATGTTAAATCTGCGAGTTGAAAAAGAGTTGTTTTAATATTGTTGAGTTCCGGAATTGATGAGCCATTCAATGATGTATTATTATTTTAAGACAAAGTAAGTTATTTATCACTCGTTTATGATAAAAATATATATTTTGATGACGGTATTTTATATGAAATATCTAAGTACAGATTTTGAATTACTCGCCCGTTATTGCAATCCCAATTAACCGATTTTTTTGTTTTGCAACTGCAATCCTTAATTCTACGACTATTAATTGTTAACTGTGCCTTTATTTTAGTTCACGTCAATAATGTATATTATAATACTAGATATTGTTCTAAAAACTAGCTGCCATATTATGACTTCTTAATTTATTTCATACCGATAGTTCATTAAGAAATTATTATATTGGTTATGTAAGTGTTTCCCAATCAATGGTACATTACCAGTGCCAATCCGCCGATTTTATTTGCCAATGTACATACACATTTGCAATCCGACTGTTATACATTTGTACCCATCCGCGTGTGTTAAATTGTTGGGAAACACTAATCTAAGCGACGTGTAAAATGGGTTACTCGAAAACAATATTATGTACTCTTTCTTTGTAGAAAACTATACTTAATTTAATGGTCAAGACATCCAAAATTTGAGTTGGTTTACTTTTGCGTAAGTCATTTAATTAAAAACGTATTTTAAATAGCCACTGTGACAAATACGCCTGATTTCATTCATTGTGTAAAGTTTTGAATTTCTCAAATAAATGTTTCTCAGAAGAAGTTTATCATTCGATCCGCTTATCACTGTCGATTCAGAAACCACAGTAATTATAATAATTATGAACAACAGTAAAAGGAGTATACTCCTACACATTCGTTTATAAATGCTCATAAATATTTTATAAATATCTGAACACAATGGGCTTGTTGAAATAAACAGTCAGTATGCAAGTCACAGGCATTTGCGAAAGTTTTACCTGTGACATTGAATCATTATTTTACCGAGAATGTATCATTGATTTGTCGATTTCTTTCAACAAAAGTATACTATTACTATTTCCTCAATGTTATTTTATTGTTCTCTAGCATTTAATATGAGTAATTCAGCATTGTATCTGTCGTTTGTCAATGTTGTTTCGCCCACCGTCACAGTAAGTAAAACACCTCAGGTGTTTCGTTTCGATGACAATAGACAGTTCTTCATTTTATAGACTTGTTGAATGTTGAATAAAATTTACAAATATAGCGATATCAATTGAGATGCTTTATCCGTAAAATTTATGTTATGAATCATTAGATGCTTTTAAATATATTTTTCAACATAACTAGTATTCCTAATCGAAAAATACCCAAAAATAATATATGCAGTAAAAACCGGTTTGTAATAACTTTAAACTAATGACTGGTATTTGTTATTTTTGTGTTATTTATTTTAATTTTGCCGATAGATTTACTCTTCAAATATATAATGATTGATTTTTATTTTGTGAGACTTGATAGGAAACGTTTTCAAAAGCTCAATTTGATATTTTAAGTTTATGTGCTTTATTACATTAAACTAAATTGATATAAGCATAAAAATGATCGTCTTAAAATCGTCTCACGAAAATTTATAATACGATGTTTTAAGCGATGTCACAAACAACAATTTACGCAAATTAACTATCCGCTATTGTCTGTTTTATCGCTATCAGTGTTACCAATAGCAAATATTTATCAACGATAAAATTGCTTCAATCAATCAGATGATTTTATTAGGTAAGTGCTAAATTGTTTATTGTATTTTAAGACAATGTCAGGTGTTGAGTTCGCGCAGGAAATATTCTTTTTTTGTGACATTGAAATGGTTTTAAGTATACCTTATCAACGGGTGATAGAGATCTGCATAGGCATAAAATCATTTAATTACCTGGTCCGGGTTGGTCGCTCAAGTCCATATAAACGCTATCGTTCCGACCTGGACTCGAAACTTACTAAACAACTTGTTACCTAAGCCCGGCCCAAAACCCATGGTATTTTGTAACCCCAGTCGGACAGCAATAATTGTTAATGAAAACAAAAAAAAATGATTTATTAATATATTGACCCATAATTGGCAAATGATTTTAAACGACACAACTTGGTGAAATGGGGTCTAATTCCAATAATTGCTCAAATCCAAAAAATTTAGAGCGTTATTTCATTCGCCTGACTTTTAGGGCCTCTGTATTTCAGTGTTTTGACATCGTTTGTTCCACGTGGACCCTGGTTGAGAAACGCTGATCTAGAGAACTGAAAGTGGTCAGAAAATTGTATTATAATATCAGGATAAGCATTGACCATATATTACTATTTATCAACCGCACTTAAGGAATTCCTTTTCGAACTTAATTTAAAAAAAAACCTGTAAAATTGTCGGTTACTATTTTCTTTTTATTACGGGTCGATATATTATGTATTATAATATGGAAAATCAATAGTAATTAAAACAATTCACGAATTGTGAATTCATTGTTGTTTAACCGTACTAATCTCATCACTAAAATAGTTAAAAATCTTACCCGGTAATCTAACATGGCCCAAAACTAAATTGTCATTACCGGACGGAAATCAGTTCGCGGGCCAAAAAGAGACCCGTGCAGATCTCTATTGGGTACGGTCGTGATTCACTTAAGGTCAAAGCCAATTGGAATTATTAAGATTTTATTATTCAATAATAGATAACTTTTGGCTTTGTTCGTCCTAAACATCACTTCAACGGAATCTTTCATATCATCGTCTGAGTCATCGCTTTGGTGCAAAGTATTCTGCTACAACTATTCAAGGGCATATTTTTGATTAACAGGTGTAAATTTAAATTTTTGCAACTGTATCTGTAAATTAATATTTTTTCTCTCACTCACGAAAAAAAATATTATTTACAATAAATAGTACAAAAAATTAGATTCTGTCAGGTAAAAATATATTTTTACGTCACTATCGCTAGCTTTGTCTAACATATATCTTTGTTAATTATACATATCGATGGCCTAGTAGATATAGAACGATACATAAAAAAATTGATGTTTTGTGTTATATTACCCATTATATACGAAGACCTCTCTTCTATAGCTCCACAAAAGAACAACTTGAAAAACATACTTGTTTTCTCTCAGCTTCATATAAATATAACTCGAAATATCATTTTATGGTTTTGTCAACGTATCAATAAATTTGAATTGAATTCAGATAAATGACCAAACGATTAACTGAAAAGACACTTAATACTTATCACTTATCTACAACTCAGTTTAGATGTGTCAAAACTTTGGTTAGCCATAGCTCAAAACTACTAATTTCTGGTTGTAGCAAAATGGAACTAAGCCGTTTATGTTTAATGTTTAAATACGACACTAAATAGATATAATATGATGTATTTAAATACATTGAAATCGAAAACTACATATTTTGTATAAATTTACGATGTTTCGTTTACAAGAAGATTAATGGTTAAATAATAGCTTTGTTACATGTGGGTAATAAATAAGAATGTAGTTTATAATGGAATTATTATAAGTGGGGAGATTTTATTTCAAATGAAACTTGCTTTTAATCTTGTCTTATAAAACGTAGCCTAAAACAGTATAATTATTGTATATTGTCTGATTTGGACACAAATCCATACATCGAAAAGATTTGGTCGGAAAGTATTGGCTCGGGGATTTGATCTTGTGACCACGCAACCAAGTAGAACATATGCCCAAGACTGTTGTTGACAAGTATATCAGCTTAATATTATGATTAATAGTTTGTTATAATTCTAATTACTTGTGTTGTTCGTCAAATTATTATTATTCTAATCTAAAAAACACTAGGTCAAAAAAAATGTTGATGCGCCGTGCTCGTTGACAAATCTATCAGGAATTTTTCATTTCTCAGATGATTTACCTTATTTTTTTAAGTTTGTTGACCCAGACAAAATTTGAATACGTCATTTGGTTTTCTTATACTTTGTTTAGTTCATAGGATACCCTTTCAAATAGGACATATTGCATACTTGAGTTAAATTTAAATATCAAAGTTACCATACTAGTTTCTCGGCATCTTCGGCGCTTCCAATGAGGTCATCGTCGCTTGTCATAAATTAGTTGGCTTTAATACTAAAGCTTGGGTACACTGAACGGTCAATAATTTTATTAATATTTTTTTACCAGCGTTATGTTCCATATCTAAAGTCAGATTTATAATACATATAGGGAAATCTCTCAAGTGCTTAATCGAATCCTTAAAATATCGAT
Organism: Himalopsyche anomala; assembly: GCA_031772345.1. NCBI lineage: Eukaryota > Metazoa > Arthropoda > Insecta > Trichoptera > Rhyacophilidae > Himalopsyche > Himalopsyche anomala. The sequence goes on along the minus strand of CM062822.1, from coordinate 20,914,541 downwards.
GCATAATATATTGTTTATTATGTGATAACAAATTAAAGCGAAAGAAATCTTGACGATTTTGTAATGATTTAAAATATATATATTTATAAAAACAGTAGATTATGTTGAATTTTTCGTATTCATCATTGTTTGATCTAAAATAATATTTCTCTCGTTAAAGTTCAAATCAATATTAACCAAGTTCATTATATGACACTGGAAAATTACATCAATTGGTTTAATTATGGCATTTATTTGTTAATATTAATGTTATATATATCTACTGTGGAAAGAAAAAAGGACGTAACCCACACATATCAAATTTTACAGGGGGCGCAAAAAACGTGTTTTGATGATTTTGGGCCATACGCAAATTATGAATTATACACAACCTTGCAGTGCACGGAGACATCTAAACTGGTGTTTAATTGGCATAATCTAATGTTAGTTAAAGAAATCGTCTGAGAAAAACCTTTATTTCAGTCATTTTTCTTGGTTTTATTTTTTTACAAGGTCATTGTGATTATCGAAAAAAACCTGTTTTGAAAAAACTGTGGGTTACGTCCTTTTTCCTTTTTATAGTCGATGTATAATTAAATGTAAATAGTTACAATTGCCAGGCTAAATTATTGTCTGCGGTTTTTTAATAATTTATGATACTAAGATGAGCACAGATGAAAAATTCTTCGCGATTCGTGTTTAAAATGAAAACTTTCTTGTACACTCTTCCGACTACAAATTTACACTTTTGGATTGGAGCTTACCGTTTTTTTGAAGCGATGTGTGCTTATTATAAAACCCTGGCATCAAAAATATACAAAAGTGTCTAGTATTATGCCGTTATCATTTATTTTACTAAGCCGTTATATATGTAGATATATTCACAAAAACATAAGCTTTCTTAATTCAAATAGAGCAAAAGCCATTTTAAATTGTGTATAATTTTGTAAAGTAATATCCAATTAAATGTTAAATTCTCGTTTCCGTTTTAAGCAGGGCGTCACCGTTTCTAATATGTATGCATTGCATATTTTACACACTGAATTTATGTATGTAGGCACAAATTTCTCTACGCTGACGTTTGTCGGTCCAGCGGCGTTGGCGGGTTTCGAACCTGGCGCCTATTGCTTACCTGCTTCGAAGATGTATTATCATCGACTACCAATTATTATTATCAAAACGCCCGGTCCTTTCGCGGGTGTGACGTCACCAGCGTCTCGATCTTCTCTCTCTGGGCCAACGGGTGATCTAACGGAATCAAATGCTTGAATTGAATCTATGATACAAAAACGACATATAACCATATTTTCCATTTGATTTTTTTTATTAAGTTGTGCATGTTGATATAGGAATAAATCAGTTCATTTGAAGCTTTTTAACAAAAATAATAATGTAAATCAATGAGGGAAACAACAATTCAGTATGATTTAAGCGTACTGAGAGTTTGACATGAATTTAAAAAAATGTCATCTCCAATATCTTATAGACACATTCCTGTTTTCTTTGATTGACAGTTAAAAATTTCTGCGTACTTCTATTTATATTTTATAATGATTAATCACGAAACAGTGATAACATCGAAAGTAAATATTAGTTTTTTTTCTGATTTTATTCATATGCCAAAAAATGGACATATTCGTTCCTGCATATATCTTCTTATTCACATTCGGCTTTATCAGACAGGTATTTACTGAACCGGACGTCAGTGCAATTTGATTTTAAATGGCAACATTGCACATTTTAATGAATTTGAATAAATATATCATGAGATATATTATCGGTAGATAATTTGTTTAATTACCATATTACCACAAACATAACCAATATATTATTATGTGGTTCTTAAATAGAATAGAACGTTCATTAGAAACATCTGGCTTGACTATTAATATTTATTTCATCGATTAAATATTTTATAAATCAGTGGGTATTATACTACCTTCGTAATAAAAACAAAATAAAATGTTTCCAACAATATATATTACATGTAAAAACAAATAAATTTTATTTAAACCTAAAAACTTTTGGTAAAAATTTGACCCTATTTCTAATTCATGGTAATTATCGTAAAATTAAATCGGCATTTTTGACATTAAGTTAGGTGATTTATCGAAATATAGTATTCATATATAAAGACAATTGAATTTGAATCGTTCTAATTATGTACACTCCCACAGATTTTGTCACTAACGACCCGGGTTTCGCCTTTCGGCATCTTCAGGCGTTCAAGTGCACGGATGAACTTAAACTGACAGTTCAACAGGTCATCCGTGCACTTGAACGCCTGAAGATGCCGAAAAGCGAAACCCGGGTCGTTAGTGACAAAATCTGTGGGAGTGTACATAATTTGAACGATTCAAATTTAATATTGAAATTCCACCAAGCACCTTCAGTCGAAATCTTAAATTAAAGACAATTGCATTTTTTTTATATACATATTTATCAATATGGGTTTAAATAAAGAAAAAGCAATTCTTAATCATTCATATTTCAGAAGAAGTAGAAACAATTACAAATAACTAAAACAGTTTCTCGTTATATATTTTACTTCTACCAACATTGCGATCCGAATTGAATCAGTAGTGTTCTATATATGTGTATCTCAATAACTTAATGTTTTGTTCGACTCGTTTTAAATTCAGATTAATAATTAACCTATCGAAGACTTGACGACAATATCGTCAGGAATTTACTGGGGCAAGATTGTGTACCTACGGCAGTCGTAGCAAAAGCCTTACTCAAACATTATAATATGGGTAACGTAACTGTACAAAGGCCGAACGCTGGCGATTTAAGAGGCTGAGGAAAGTAATGCAAGGCGAAGAGGTGGAGGGAGAGGGAGGGCGCACGGCCACCAAACACACGATCTTTCATTTATTTGATCAATCTAATGCGAACATCACTCCCATCGGATAATTAACAATTAATTTTCTCGTTGTATGAATCCCTATGGTTAGTTATCTCGTGTACGATGAGCGTGGTTGAAGACTAACGGCTCTTGTGGGATGAGCTGATCATCCTATCCAAAGTTAATTTTGATTAAAATCCGCGAAGTATACCTTCGATATTTGACAGCATTCAAGCCGATCAGTCTAAAACACGCTTCCCTGCAAAATGTCAATTTTATGAAGATGTACTGTCATTTTTTTCTTGATGATTATTTACACTCACAAAGTGCCATTAATATAC